>CABHPQ010164559.1:0-19410 GCA_902168405.1 Peromyscus aztecus | reverse complement strand
GTGTGTGTGTGTGTGTGTGTGTGTGTGTGTGTGTGTGTGTGTGTGTGTTGTAGGGGAGCGGGAGACCAATGCTTGAAGGGGATTCAGAACACCATTTCCAGCTGAGAACTACCTTTTTGCATAAAGCGAAGTTGGAAATGTCATACTTACTAGAATAACTTTAGCAAATTGGAGTCCAACAATTGTTTTCCATAGGCGATTCATTTTCAGCTCATACAGTGTGGCCACAGGGGCTGGGAACAGACAGATACCTCCTCTGGCCTGCTGATCTGTAGGAAATCTCGGGATAAGGCTTTGGAGCACTGCCTGGATTTGAATTCCATCTCTGCCAATTAACCAGCTCCGGGATCTCCAAACGTTACTTAACTTCTGCGCATCTTAGTTTCTCATCCATAAGATGGAAATATTACTCCGTCCTGGAATTGTCCAGAGGGTTAAATTAATAATTGTAAAATGTTTATGATTGTGCCTGGCACACGTATGTACTGTGTATCTGTTAAGTATTAGGAAATAGGACATACCTGGTGCCATCAGTTTATATACTGATGGATTAGCCAAAAGTCCACCAAATAGGCAACAGAAGTAATCTTCTTTTAAAAGATTTACTTATTATATTTTGTTAATGGGTGTGAGTGTTTTGCCTGCATGCATGTGTGTACATCATGTACATGTCTGGTGTCCATGGAGGACAGAAGAGGGCATCAGATTCCCTGGCACAGGAGTTACAGATGGTTGTGAACATCTGTGTGGGTGCTGGGAACTGAGCCCAGGGCCTCTCTAAGAGCATTGAGTGCTCTTAACCAACTCTCCAGCCCTGAGGAAGTACTCCTAGAGTCAAATGATTTTAGCAGCATTTTCTAGTGTTATTTTGTTGCATTTTCTGAGGGGTGTTGAAGGGGCAGGTGGCCTTGTGGCTTTGGGTAGGACTTAACACTGTACACTGAGCACTGCAATGGCCAACCCTGATAACCAGAGGGTTCTGCCTCTACAGTGGAGACAGACACAGACAGTCATTATATCACCATGACTTGCATGTACAACATCCCCATGCCCCTTTCCCAGAATAATCCATTCTCCCTCAGCATAGTGGAAGGTCAGGTTTTGGAATGGTGATTTGGGACAAGTAAGTGTTGAGGAACATGGACAAATGTAGTCATAGGATTTCAAAGCAGGGAGAATCCTTAAGGAAAACTTTATTTAAACTTGCTTTCTTTGATCAGTGAGGAATGAGCAACTAAGAAGGAATGGGACCTATTGGGCTCAACTAGTACATTGTGAGACATGAGCAGAATTTGGGGTTGCCAACCACTGGGGACTGGAGTGTGATCTTTTCATCTTGAGGCCATTATGCTCGAGTGTTAGCAAGCCCATGGATCTTTGTTCTGTAGATGTAAAGCTTCTTCTTGTGGACCTCCGTAGTGTGGAGCAACGGAGTACGCCTTCCTTCACCATGTTCATCAACGCTTCTTTTGATAGTCTGCAAAGTCGTGCAAGTTCTTAAAAGTTTCCACTGGCCATGGCAGCTGAGGGCAAACAAACTAATCCAAACCCAAGCACCACCAGGAACACAGTGTACCCCAGGATGATAAAGAGACCAGTGAGAGCTGCCCGAGTCAGGGGGCTATGGTGCCCAGCTGTGCTAACTGGCCACTCCTGTATATATTCAGCATCCAACGGGACATGTGAGCCAGCCTCTGAATTCAGTATTGTTCTCTCTTTACCCCATTGTGTAGAAGCCAATCAGGCTCTCTGAGGCACAGACAGGAGCCAGGAAGAAGTGGGCATCACTTGTGTCTGTGAGTGTCTCCTTAGGAGGCTTCAAGTCCCTTTTCCTTGCTCTCTGGAGTGGCGACAGTCAGACTTAAGGAACTGGGAAAATCAAAAGTGCTTTGGGGGTTTCTCTCTCTCCTCTGCTGCAAGGGGACCTCACCTTCTATGACTTGGCTGGGACATTCTTTTTTTTCTAAGACTAGACCTGCTTTGTCTTTTAATCTGTTGTTATGTAAAGGAGGCGCCTCTTCCAGTTGGAACTGAGGATGCCCTGTACTAACATGTTAGAATGAGAGGCATGCCCTTGGAGCCTTTTAGTTACTCCACACTCCTTCCCAAGGGCCATCTGAGCCCTGCTTCTTCTCATAATACTACCCAAAAGACAACACTTTCCTCTCTGTCATTAGAAAATTCTACACAGATAGTCCACTTGACACAAATGATTGAGCAGAAACAGTTTGATCAACTATATAAATTTGATTGTCATGTAGCTATAAATAGCATCTCGCATAGGAAGTTATATTCTAATATTTTAGATGGAAAAGTCTATGTATATGTGTATATATGTGCACGCATGCCTTTGTGTATGGGGGGTGCTCATCCATTTTGAGGGGTAGATGTAAATGTTGAGAATCTTCTATCGTTCTTTTCCTTATTATTATTTTTTTAAGGTTTATTTTATTTATCATGTACACAGTGCTCTGTCTGCACATATCCCTGCAGGCCAGAAGAGGGCACCAGATCTCATTACAGATGGTTGTGAGCCACCATGTGGTTGCTGGGAATTGAACTTAGGACCTCTGGAAGAACAGCCAGTGTTTTTAACCTCTGAGCCATCTCTTCAGCCCTTCCTTATTTTTTTTTGAGAGAAGGTCTCACTGGGAACCTGGCGCTCACAGTGCTTGTGCTCTGGGCTGGCTAGGCAGGAAAGCTCTGGGATCCAATAACTAGTCCCGGGGTTCAGACATGCAATGCTGCTTTAGGCTTTTATGTGGGTGCTGGTGACCTAAACTCAGGTTTTCATGCTTACATAGCAAGCACTTAACCTGCTGAGTAATCTGTCCAATCCCTAGAATGCAAATCCTACTAATACATTTAAATGTGTGATAGAATGTGGGGAAATGTTTGAAACGCCTATAATATAATCTCTTAAGAAGCATTGGGGAATTTTGTACTTACTTTCATGAAAGTGCTCTTGCTTTATTAAAACACATGCACACACATGTGTACTTGCACACACACACACAGACACAGAAAAACAAAACAAAAAACCCTGTTGTGTTGGGCTCTGGAGATTGCTCAGTTGGTAGAGTACTTGGCCAACAGCATTGGCTGTGTTCACTCTCCAGCACTGTATAATTTCAACCCTTAGGAAGGTGGAGACAGGAGGATCAGAAGTCCAGGGTCTTCTGGTTCAAGGACAGCCTGGGCTATGTGAGACCCTATCTAAGAAAAGAAGAAGAAGAAAAAATAATGTAGGATGGCCTTTGTACCCTTTTTGCACAAGAAGAGCTGGTTTTTAACTTTTGGTATGTCATCGAGATCCATAGGATTAACCTTGCTGAGACACAGGTGCTATGCCCCAGCTCTCCCTACACATGGATTTTCCATGGTGGTAGCCTTCAGTGTGGTGGTAACGGATAAGTTTTTAATGAGACAAGTCAGCTTAGAGGCAGGGGTTAGCTTTGAGGTTTATTTTTTAAGCAACTGAAGAGGGCATTTTCTTCAAGCACTACGTGACTTTCACAAGTGTAGCTGCTGTAAAGAAATGATAATGTTTATGTTCAGGGAATGGTGACTTACCCTCTGGGTAGGTACAGGTTGGGAGGTGGATTCCCCTTTTCTCTGCTCCCCTTGGTCTCCTTGCTGAAGCTACAAGTACTTGTCTGTGTTTAGCAGGGGCACACGAATGTGTTCACTGCGGGTTTGTAGTTTAGGATACAAAGCACAGTGTTTAGTATGTTAAATCAAGAGTCAATCATCTGAAAGAAGCAAAGCCTTTTTTATTTTATTTTTCCTGTGTCTAGGGTACACTAGTTTAAATGTTAAAAGCAATTCTTGTGGGCTACAGAAGCACTTGGAAGAGCTGAAGGGTGTTTGAAAAATGCACTTGACCTCATGTGCTGAGATGAATGAGTAGCTCGGTATGCAGGTTTCACATCTTAGGGGAACAGTGTTGGTTTTTAAGGTGGCATTCTAAGGTATTAATTTGTATGTTAATGTATGTTGGTTCTGGTAGAATTGTGGACACATATTGTCATAAACATTGGGTAAAGCATATAACGGAATTATTATCTTTGAGAAGTCAGGCTCCTTAGTTTTAAACCCACTCTGTTTTGTTTTGGCTTGTTCCCATCTTTCCTCCTCCTTCTTCTCCTGTGTGATTTGCTCCAGGTGGTTGCATTTATACATCACGAGGAACATAGAATAGTGATGGCAGTGGTTGTCCTGCAGATTTTAAGAGGAGAATCACAACAAAGATCTTCTGCTCAGCACTTCCTAGACTCCGCCTAGTCACTCCCCAGGCTAATGTACACCACGTCTCCTGTCTCCTACATACTACCTAGGTGCCTAGGCTGCACTGCATTAACGTACCAAAGAACCGGGAATTCTGTTGCTCTGAAGCCATGGCAGAATTTTAAAATGGCAGACTAACACACAGCCGTTCCTCCAGCTGCTTCTCCTCCTCGAACCCCATGTATCATGAACCCACTTCAGCTGTCCCCAAGATCATGGGAACCTCACATGCTCTGCCAGTTGAGATCACATTTCTATTCCCACTGAGAAGACAGCTTTATTGAAGCCTCGTCGGCATATAGGAACGGCACACAGTCTTCAGTCCACAGTTGGGATTTGTGCATGCTCAGTGACAGAGTTCATGAGATTCCATATCTGTCCTTGGTGCTGCAGAATAAAAATGATGGAAATGAAGTGTGCACATGCAGCCACCAGCAACAGCAGGAGTGTGTACTGCCCATCTCCCCTGTGAGGCCCTTCTGTCCCTTAGAGTACTCCCTCCACCCTGTACCCAGCCAGGCAACTGTCAATGCTTTCCACCCCCCCCCAAAAAAAATTAGATTGCACTTTTAAAATGTTCTGAAATGATACTGAAAATAACACCCCCCACACACACACACACCTTTCGCTCTGG
The DNA here is from genome assembly GCA_902168405.1 of Peromyscus aztecus. Lineage (NCBI taxonomy): Eukaryota > Metazoa > Chordata > Mammalia > Rodentia > Cricetidae > Peromyscus > Peromyscus aztecus. The sequence continues at coordinate 14,489 of CABHPQ010164559.1, read as the reverse complement.
CTTGTTTCACTGAATATACCTATTTTGAAGTCTATCCACGTTCTAACCGCTGTTGCATATGTTGCTACTAATTCTTTCCATTGCTAGGTAATATTCTGTTGCATGGCAATGTCACTGTCTGATTATCCATTCACTTCTTGATGACACTTTGGGAAATTGATAATTTTTGGCCTTTATAAATAAATCTGCTACAGGCTGAGCATCCCTAATCCAGAAACCCCAAATCTAAAATATTCAGCAGTCTGGAACATCTCAAGTTGCAAACATTTTGGATAAGAGATGTTGAAGCTGTAAATGAAGACTCGCAGCCTGTGAGTTTTTAATTCTCTTTATACTCAGAAGAGCAAATGTTTTAAATTCTGATGGCCTTTTAATTTGCTCTTTAAAGGCTTTGGTGCTAAGTCTAAGAAATGTACACAATTACAAATTTTCCTCCTCTGTTTTCCAGAAGTTTCAGATGTTTAGATCTGTGCTTAAATTTGAATTAATTTTTACCCATCAAGAGAGATGTGAATGAAAGTTCCTGTTTTTCTATATAAATATAGAATACTGGTATCCTTTGTTGAACAGAGTATCCTTTGGCTTGAAATTCTGTGTGTGTTTGTCAAAGCTCACTTGTCCCCGCATGTGAGTGTCTGTTGAAGGCTTTCTCTTTTGTTTCATTGATCTGTCTTTATGCCAATGCCACGACATCTTGATCGTGGCTTGATAGTGAATCCTATTGATGCTGTTGATCATCCTTCAACTTCATGCATTTCCAAGCTGTTTTTTAGCTGCTTGGGATTTTTAAACTCTAGGGGGAGTTTGTCCACTTGTACAAGAAAATCCGAGAGGTTTTTTTTGTTTTTTTGTTTTTTTTTTCTTTCCTCTCCTGCAATTGCATGGAGTCTGTAGGTCAATTTGAGGAGCTGTGATAGATCTGCAGTAATTACAATTAAGTATAGTCCTAGAGATGGATTAGAGGGGATGCCAGGCCAGTATGGAGAGGCTGGGATGGAACTGCCTTCAGATGGTGCATAAAGATGAACCCAGTGACCCAGGATCCAGGACCTCAACTTGGGAGTGAGTGACAGAAATGAGCACATACTTCATCAGGAAATCCCTTCCAGAGAAGTCCAAGGGGAAGGCCTGGGAGGGCAGTTCTTGGAACAGCTCAGGCAATGATCCAAATCTAGGATTGGAAGGAAGAAGCGGTAATTTTTTTTTTTCCAGAAAGAAGGACAGCAGTGAGAGCTCAGGCTCCATGCTAAGGGACAGTGAGAAAGGAAAATTGGCCAGAGTGAGTTCAGTGGCCTAGGAGAGGCCCAGAAAGATTGTGCTACAGGGCACACCTGTGGGATGTTCACACTCCAAGAATTGTGTCCTGTAGCGCATCAATGTCTATTGTACAATTGAATTGATCATAGGACAGGAAATCCAAAGTAATTTTGCTATCTTCCCTTCCCCAGAGACATTTGACCATGTCTAGAGATATCTTTGGTTGTCCTGAGGGTAGACAAGGCTTTCCCTTTCTAGTAAAAAGAGGCCGAGAATAATGTTAAATGTCCTACAGTGTACATGGAAACCGCTATCTCCAGCTCCCAGCAGCTACCTCCCCAGCATGTTGAAAACATGATCCAGAGAGGAAGGATGAGAAGTGGAGGTAGATGAGAGGTAGATTCTCAGCTCCTCTGAGAAGTCATGGATCCGATGCGTCTAGGAGAATCACTCTTGTGATTCTTGTGATTCTTGTGACTAGAAACTTGTCCTGGGTCATCAAGTATTAGCCTGAGGATCTCCACTGAGGATTTTTTAGAAAATTCTCCCAAATGTTACCAAATCAAGGTCATTGAACACAAGGATACCTTGAGTAAATAGTAGAAATTTGAAATAGCTGAGTAAGCTCCTTTCAGAAAGCAATTCTGCATGGACATGGCAGTATCCATTGAGAAATTTATTGATTGGTCAGGTTAAAATTGCAGCTAATAGAAAACCTAACCCAAAGTGTCTGAATAACATAAAGAAAGCTAACTGGCACAGAAGACTGAAAAGCCTAGGCTTTACACCAAAATAGTATTGGTGTATTGTTCATGCAGACCTGGCTTCATACAACTGCTGTGTGCCAACTGTTCCCAGGACACTTTCTTCCCCTTTCCATTTTCACCCAGGGGATAACCTTTATTTTCCTGTCATGATAGTTTCCCTTTGATCGGTCCACTTTACATTCTGAACCTAACCATGAATATGTTGAGCTCTTGCCGTTAGGCTAGTCTGAGTTGAAGTATGAAAGAATGTGGGTTTTCTCATTCATAGTTCTTTAATGCCATATTGAAATGAAAGAATTTGGGGGCATCTATCTGATTAGAACAAGGATATTAAAATTGAATTGACTGAGCTATGAGGATATCTCACGTCTGTTAATTGCTGACTACGCAAGCATGTGGGCCTGAATTCAAATGCCTAGTGTCCATGTAGAAAGGAGGGTGCCTAGAATCCTAGTCATGGAGGGATGAAGATAGGAGAATTCTTAGGGCTCAAATGCCTGCCAGTCTAGCCAATCATTGAACACAAGATTCAGTGAGAGATCTCTTCTCAAAAATATAGATGGTGTGCTGTGGATATCGCTCTGTATAAATAAACACTGATTGGCCGGTAGCCAGACGGGAAGTATAGGCGGGACTAACAGAGAGGAGAATTGAGGGAACAGGAAAGGCAGAGGAAGAGACGGCTGGAGCCGCCGCCAGGACAAGGAAGATGTAAGGTACTCATAAGCCACGAGCCACATGGCAAAGTATAGATTAATAGAAATGGGCTAAATATAAGAGTAAGAGCTAGACAATGATAGACCTGAGCTAATGGCCAAGCAGTTTAAATAATGTAAGAGTCTGTGTGTTTATTTTATAAGTGGGCTCTGGGACTGGCGGGACTTGGTGGGAGCTGGAGAGAAATTCTCCAGCTACAGTGGTGTCTTAGAGTTTCTATTGCTGTGATGAAACATTGTGACCAAAAAAACAAGCCAAGGAGGAAAAGGTTTATTCAGCTTACACTTTCAAAGCATGGTTTACCATTGAAGGAAGTCAAGACAGGAACTCAAACAGGGCAGGAACCTGGAGGCAGGAGCTGATGGAGGATGTGCTGCTTAATGGCTTGCTCCTCATGGCTTGCTCAGTCTGCTTTCTTATAGAACCCAGGACCACCAGACCAGGGATGGCACCACCCACAGTGGTCTGGGCCCTCCCCCATCATTCACTAATCGAGAAAATGCCTTACAGATGGGTCTGATGGAGGAAGTTTCTCAACTGAGACTCCTTCCTATCTTATGACTCTAGCTTGTGTCAAGTTGACGCAAAACCAGCCAATACAGGTGGAGAGCCATTGAAGAAGACACCCAAAATTGCCTGTGGCCTCCACATGCTGTGTACACATTTGTTCCCTCCTATCCACATGAGAAAGACACGGAAAGCCAATGCCTTTAGAATGCAGTTTGGGACCTGCCATATGTATGTATGTGTGTGTGTGTGTGTGTGTGTGTGTGTATACATATAATCTTAAGAATTATTAAGAAATCACATTCACGTTTTATTTTTTAAAAAATTTGAAAAACATGACAACTGGAAGATTTACAACTGTGTAAGTGACAATGGAAAAGTTAGAAACAGGTTAGGAGTCCCTGGAAATCGAGTGTAGTCTGCATTGCCCAAACTATATGGTGAACACACATAGAGGAGACAGACAAAAATGTAGATATGGGCAAGCCACCAAGAATGAACACGGGGGAGATGAGCATGAGCCAACAAAGAGCCGTTGTCCCTTCGGTGCCAGTTCACTAAGCTCGAATGTCCTGGGGTGCTTCTACTAACGGAGGCTGACATTCGTCATCAGACATAACTGTGAAAGTTATAGAGGTCATAACTGGGCTCATCCTAACTAGTGGGCCAGCCCAAACATAAGCGCTGTCTCCATTTATCACTCATGTGGCACTTGTTGGGTTAGTCTGCGCTTGCATTCTTGGCTTTATACCCAGGACAGTGTGTTCACGTACCTTGCTACCCAGCCTTAGCAAAAATGCTAGGCATTTACTCTTCTAGGCAATATGCTAGGCATATTGTCTCTAATGATTGAGTTTCTCACCTCACCAGTCTTCCAACTTGATGAAGACAACTCTATCCCAGTCATTTGAACGGTGACGTAATATTTGGCATGATAGATGATTGGCAGTTTCGTTTCTTACTGGTGGACATTCATGTATTCAGTACCACCCTTGCCAGCCCTAATGCCCAGCAGCAGTGGTGCTGTGGATGTCTCTGTGCTTGCACACTTACATACTGGTCCTTTTTTCCCTATAGGGTAGATTCCCAGAAGTGGAATTGCTTGGTCAAACGGTATGTGTGTTTTTAATTTTAATAGACATTGCTACATTACCTGAAGGAATAGCAAGCCACCTCCCATTTCCTGCATTTTCTCCAGCCCTGGATGCCCCTTTTAAGTTCTTGCCTGCCTTATTGTCTCTAATGATTGAATTTCATTTTCTCTCCTGCCACTAAGGCCGAGTCTGCTTTGGGTGTCACCTGTCTGAGTTCCTTTTTTCTTCATCTCATTTTCATAGCCCATCTTTCCATTTTCAAGTTCTAGGAGCCCAGTTTTTAATGGTGTTAATCGTTTGTTATATGTGTGAAAACATCTCTGTGGTATTTTTCCCTCTATGTATAATGTCTCCTGTCAAGTGGAAATTGTTAATTGTTTAATCAAAAATATCTTTCCATCTATGACTTCTGAGATTTCTGTTGTGCTCCACATGGTTTGATTACCTCCAGATCATGAGAAATTGCCTTATTTTTGCCTCATTTAAAAAAAAAACACAAAACATCTGAATGTTAATCCAGTTTTCAATGTAGGATGTGATATGAGGCAGGGTCCTGTTTCTTTTTGTTTCTCAGATGCATAAGCTGTGACCCAAGTTCTAGCTATTACAAGACCCTTGATTTGCCCTGGGCGGTGGTGGCACATGCTTTTAATCCCAGCACTTGTGAGGCAGAGGAAGGCAGATCTCAGTGAGTTCAAGGCCAGCTTAATCTACAAAGCAAGTTCCAGGACAGCCAGGACTACATAGAGAAACCGTGTCTCAAAAAAAACCCCAAAAACCAAAAAACAAAACAAAAACAACAACAACAACAAAAACCCAAAAAACAAAGCAAAACAAAACCCCAAAAAACCAAGACCCTTGGTTTTTCATGGGGCTGAAATATTAACACTTGTCATATGAAAAAATGGCATGTGTGTGTTTGGGTTTACCTCTGACCTGCCTTTTCTAATTACTCTGTGTCTGTCTGTACCAACCTAATTCTATTCTGTTACTCTCCAGGGACTTGAAATATATGGTAAGTTATCTCTAGCCTTGTTTTCCTGTGTATCACAGCTGTTTTTAATTTTCTATATTCTGATTTACAGTTTAATGTTGGAGACATTTTATCATAAATGCTTGTTTTTGTTTCTCTTCTTTTATTTATTTTTTTAATTTTTAAATTGTACTTATTTGTTTACTTACTTAGTTATCTTTTTGAGACAGGTTCTCACTCTGTTACCCTGGCCCTCCTGGAACTCACTATGTAGACCAGGTTGGCCTGAACTTACAGAGACTCAAGAGTGCTGGAATTAGAGGTGTGTGCCACCATGCCCAGCTTACAAATGTTCTAAATCCGAAAGGTAATAAAACAGTAGATAGAACCAAAAAGGAGTATTTCTCAGTGTGGAGGGTCCTTTTACCTGATGCTAATAATTAGAATGATACCTTCAATAAACTGCCAAGTTATTTCTTCTGTCCATTCTAATTCTTTCAATGTGATTTTGTTTTCTCCGTGATACCTTCTCAATCCTTCCAAATTGCAGAAACTAGGGAAACAGACAGGACATTGTAATCCATCAGAGAATTATGCCATTGCATTAAACTTCATGTGCTTTAAGCTTTCAGTGACTGTGGTGTTATAAATGATTGGCATTTCTGTTTCTGTACAAACCACGAAGCCCCCTGAACCTCACCTGGTTGCAGAGTGTAGACTCAATGATGAGGATTATGAGCGACCTCTGAAGTGCCTAATAAAACAGTTTGCTTAGAATATTTAGAATATTTTATGATTTTGTTCTTTTTAACCTTAATATGAAACATTTCATGGATTTTGAACTGTTATACTTGACGTTTTGGGGAAAATTATCTAATATTTGAGTTGGTTAAGACAATTATTGACTTTTAATGTATATTTACAGGGCATTGGCTTAACTCCATTCACTAACATTCTTAAATGCTTTTTGAAAACTTTTATTGGCATAGTGTTAAAGTAATAACTTCTTGTTTTTAAGAATTTGAGGAGCAGAAGAGATAGCTCAGTGGTTAAGTGGTGGCACATGCACAGCACTCAGGAGGCAGAGGCAGGCGGATCTCTAAGTTCAAGGCCAGCCTGGTCTACAGAATGAGTTTGAGGACAGCCAGGGCTACATAGAGAAACCCTGTCTCAAAACAAAACAAAACAAAACAAAACAAAAAAGAACATTTGCTGCTTCAAGCTGAGGATTGGATTCAGATCCCAGCATGTCAGGTGACTTCAGACACATGTAACTCAGGTTTCAAAAGCCCGATGTCCTCTTCTTACCTCTCTGTGCACCCACGTGTGTGTGTGTGTGTGTGTGTGTGTGTGTGTGTGTGTGTGTGTGTATACATTTATACACACATGCACATAAAAATATAAAATTAAATCTTAGAAGTATTTCAGATACTAAAGTTAAACATTAATATTACCCGTTGTTTCTAAGTATGATGGCACATACCTTTTAATCTTAGCATTTGGGAGTCCGAGGCAGATAAATATCTGTGAGTTTGATGCCAGTTTGATCTACACAGTGAGTTCTAGGTCAAAAAGGACTTTACAGTGAGACCTTGTCTAAGGAAACACACACACACTCACACAAAATTGCCTGTTATTAAAATAATGCTAATATTAGCTCACACATTAATACATATGCAAATAAAGCTGAGATCTGTATTGTTCTTATGAAAATAGAGGGACTTCCCCAGGTAGGTTCTACTTGTGCTTATTTGATTAAAGAAAAAAACATCATTAGCTTTGCTATAGCCATTATTAAAATGACGAAAGAATTGTGTATTGTAAGCACTGAGTTTTATACTTGGATATAAGTATGAATGAAAAGGAAGAGCCCTCCTAATTTTAATGGTAGTTTAGTTTTAAGAAATGGATTGGGAAGGCACTTCTGTGTATACATATAATAAAGATGGTAATTTAGAAAAAAGAGGGGCATTAAGTTATGCAGAAGACCCAAATGGATGGTAACAGTTGAAGTTTTCTCTATATGATCTTTGATTGTACCCATTTATTCTAAAGAAGGTGATCAAGTTATTTCCTCCCTTCTGTGAATTCCTATGTGCCCATTCACATTATGATTCTTTTCTCCAATTCATTCCTCTAATTTTACTCTCCACTAATGAGCAATAAGCAGTGGACTTCCTTTTTTAAACATAGCTGCTTTTGTGTCCTGGTTGAGATAAGCAGAATGTTGTTGTTTTCAGAACAGTTTTGCTGTTGTTTGTTTTGTTCTGTTCTGTTTTTGCTAAAGAACGCTTTCAGTGATATGTGGCAGTTGAGATTTAAAGGACAGATGGAATGAAATGAACGATTTTTTTGCTGGCCAGTATCGAAATCAGAACCAGCATCGAGGAAGTGGTAATTAGAAGACATGAAAGTGAGACGAGCTGAAAGCCAAGAGTTAGTCATGAAATATGCAAAGATCGACAAATGATGTTAAATAAAAGGCTTATCATGTTTCCTGGTTCCCAAATAAACTGTTTTCACCAACCCAAAAGTGTTTCCTGCACCTAAGTTCTAATCATCATGACAACTGACACAGACGATAATCATAAATATAAAAAGATATAATTAGAGTAGATGTCAGATGTAATTATGTGTGTATCTGAGGAAATGCCTCATTGTTATCTTAAAGTAAAATCCTGCTTAGAATGTAGATAAAACCTCAGAAATTGAAAAGCTTAATTTAAAACAAAAAAGAGACACTAAAGGACGCATCGTAAGATTAACCATAATGAAGGAACCAAAATTCCTAATAATTTAAGTCTTCGGTTTGTTCCAGGGGTACCCCGTCACTGAGAGGTAGGAATGGTTAAACTAGGGCAGAAAATATGTTTTTTTGTTTTGTTTTGTTTTGTTTGTTTGTGTTTTTTTTTTTTCCCGAGATAGGGTTTGTCTGTGTAGTTTTGGTGCCTGTCCTGGATCTTGCTGTGTAGACCAGGCTGGCCTCAAACTCACAGAGATCCGCCTGGCTCTGCCTCCCGAGTGCTGGGATTAAAGGTGTGCGCCACCACAGCCTGGCTGAAAATACCATTTTTAAACAAATAAGCCTGGAAAACCACCTGTGACCACAGCTTGGCAGGGCTGTGAGAGGCTATGGGCATTGCTGTGGCCATGGCATGATGCTGTATTCCTGAAGGGACAAAACTGTAGTTGTTGGGCACAAAGTGTCCCAAGTTACTTATGATGGCCACATATGAACTGATTGATTGGAAAAAGGAAAACAACAGTCATAGAAATAAATAATGCTCATGGGAATTAAGAAAAGTTTCAGTGTTCTGAAACTGCAGCACAGAGTTAAAAAAATCATGCACACCGATCTATTTCTTTTATTTGACTTCACTTTAAAATGTTTTTTATCAGTGTGTGTGTGTGTGTGTGCAAATGCCATTGTGTGTATACATGTCTGTGTGCAAATACCATTTTGTGTGTGTGTGTATGCAGGCATGTGTGTGAGATGTGTGTGGGTTTGCAAATGCTATTGTGTGTATGCATGTCTGTGTGCAAATACCATTTTGTGAGTGTGTGTGTGTGTGTGTGTACTTTAGAGGACATCTTCATGGAGTCCGTTATAGCTCTCCATTTTTATATGGGTTCTCAGATTGACTTGAGGTCGCTAGGCTGAATCAGGAAGCATGTTTATCTGCTGCGCCATCTGGCTGGCCCTTTACTTTATGACAAGGTCTCATGTAGTCCACGTTGACCTCAGACTTGCTATTATGTAACTGAGGATGACCTTGAACTTTTGATCCCTCTGCTTCCATCACCTGAGTGCAGGGGTTACAGGCAACAGTCCCCATACCCTTTGTCATCATACACAGGCTTTGTGTGTGCTAGGCAAGCACTCTACCCATTGAGCTACATCCCCAGCCCTGCATGTTTATTTAAGTAAGTCAGCTACGGTTCTATTACAGCCCCAGAAGTTAGCATACAGATACCAAGCAAACGAAAGTGTTGACCAGAAAATGTTACTGTCCCTCCAGAGCCTTTTAGGTGTTGTGTTCAAAGCAATACCCTACGGTCAGGGCGATCTTTCTGAATTGAAGAGTGAAGAGCCTTCGTTCATAGGCATTCTTTTAAATTTTTTTTATTTTATGTGCAGTGGTGTTTTGCTCGCACGTGTGCCTGTGTACCACCACGTGTGTGCGGTGTTTGCAGAGGACAGAAGGAGAAACTGACTCACAGACTGCAGGAGCTGCTGTGTGGGTGCTGGCAATTGAACCCTTGTGATCTAGAAGAGCAGCTGAGATATCTCTCCTGCCCCCATTCATAAGCGTTTTTTTAACCTAGCTCTGACTGAATGGAAACGACCCTTGTGGCTTGTTGGACTTTCAAAATAAATAAAATAAAAATGAATTAAAACTAAGAAGACGGCTTACATGCATTAGCTATCAATTTATGATTTGCAAAGGTTGCCTATAACTGTGACTTCACTCAGCATGATTTTAATAAATCCGGCTGCCCTGTTCTTGTTCTAACATGCTTCTCTTGTTAAGTATTGCGTTCTTGTGTTTGGCATCATCCTAAATTGCTTAGAAATGAAATGCCACCGTCCTCCTATTTTCTTTTGTCCTAGTCCACTACAGGAAAATGCTAAGCCTCCTCCACACAGGAGGTCACAAAATACTGATGCACCAGCGTTGACTTCCATACTGCCTAGAGTTTAAACATCGGTGTTCTGGCTGAAGTGTGATGGCATTCCCCCAGAGGGATCAGTCCTTTCAGAGCAGGGACCTACCCTGTCCCCTGGCTCAATGGAGAAATTGTAAATCAGTTATCATTGTCATCTGAGTGCTTGGCTTGCCTGCTGGCTGGTCTTCTGGCCACTAAAAGTTATGAGTCCAGACTGCTCCATTTATTCGGAGGAAGCCACTGGGTCGGTAGTTACTGACCCTTATTCTCTGTGCCTTAAAGCAGAATAGCTGCCTCCATCATCTGGGAAACCTATTGTGAGCTGGTGACATGTGTCTGCAGCTGCATTTAGCTTCTAGGTTAAGCCATGTCAAAGGACCACCTTTTAAAGTGACACTTCCAATTTGATCCCTCACTATTAATTGTCACAGTCTCTTTATCCATATGAATGTTTAAATGTCAGTCCCCTCTGTTTTCTCCTGTCCTTTCTGCTAGCATTCAAATTCTAATGAGTGAAAGAACTACTCGCAAAGAAAAAAATAGAGCCAGAGAGAGGGAGAGCTCCCATCTCAGTGATGCATTTGTTAAAGGCCAATATACTATCGCCAAGAAAGAGATAGGGCTATTGAAATGTATGAATAGGAAACTTCAAAAGTGGATGTGTCAAAGAGATGGAAAGTAAAGATATTTTAAATATAATTGCAGTTGTATTCAGTGGCGAACAAAAAAAAAAGTCAAAGTATTTCTGTTTAATGCCATCCTGAAGTGTGGAAAAATGTGTAAGAATGAGTGGAATATTCACAGAAAGGCGGGTACCTCAGCATCCTCCAATTTAGGATGGCACATGTCCCAACCTCCCATTTATCTGACCAGGTCCTCACCACATCTGTTAAGGCCCCACATTTTCATCTTCCCAGGCTCCCAGCTGTGGAGCGTAAGATCACATTTGTAGGGATACTCTGAGTGAACAAATATTTTCTTTCACAAGGAGCTTTCAGAAGTATCCTTTTATCTCCTAGATGGCCAGGTCCCCTGGAAGCCTGAACAATGAAGATTCAGAGCAAGCTATTCTGGGCACCAGAACCATGGGAGCTGAACACACTTTGAAGTCCACTGCTCCCCATCGAGGGCCACAGTAAAAAAAAAATGGGGTTTTCATAGTCTTTGCATTGATGTCTGCAAAGCCAGATGGCTGTGTAAAATGATCCCCAAAGCAGGATGGCTGATTAAAAGAAATGCCAGGTAGCTGAAGGCTTCCATACTCAACATGAGCCTGGCACAAAAAATTGTTCTCTTGGGGTGCGTTAATGTTAGGGAATCTCACTCTTGCCTCTTTGGGGGTCAATCAGAGACAATATGGCCAGGTACTGGCAGCAGGAGCCTTAGAAATGCAGGCTGTCACTCTGTAGCAGTCATTGGAGGAAGAGGTGTTTCCAGGGGAAAAGAATGACCTGGGGGCGGTAGGTTCTTTCTGAAGTAGCGAGTTACATCAAGCTGCTGGTCCTTTAGCTTCTTATTGAGGTCCTGGATCACTGTCACCCTGGAACCCCAAAAGTTCCATGCGATACCCCTAAGGGTACCTGATGCTTGTGCATTCCTTTGTGGTGTGAATGATGAGAGTGCGCACAGATGCTCTTACATGTCTGTGGCTGCTGTAGAAATCACTCCATCTGGATGTGTGACCTTGCACACTGGCCTACGCCCAAGGGCAGTCATATATTTCAAGTGGTTCGGTGGGGGCTAGTGAAACTTGGCCTTGGAGACAGAGGAGTTCACAGGTGTGACAAATTATTCTTTGGCTCCCCAACCCACCAGCAGCCAAAGGAAGAAAAAGCCTATCATAAAAAGAGTTAGCTGTTTTTTCCATCAAGAAGCCCTTTAATCCTGAGATGAACAGCGTGTGACAGGGGTTTAAAAACCAAGCCACCTGGTCCTCCTGCTGTCTCCCCGTGGCCACCTCTCCCCTTGCCTCATCAGATGTGAGGCTGATGAGCAGACACAGCAGAAGTGGCTGAGGACCTGGCACCAGGCTATTTCGTTGAAATAGCTAATTTCAGAAGAGTTTGTATGTTTTGACCTCTTTGAACTTTTATGATCCTTTCAAAGAGGAAAGTAATTTCAACATGGAAGCATTTCTAAGAATCGTATTGGAGAATGAATTGATGTGTGTATACTTGTTATTGTGGCCCATCTTTTGAGTGGAAATAGAGCATCTGTGCTATTTTAATGGGGGCAAATTGTTCTTGTAGAAATATTTAATTTAAATAATATTAATTTAAACAAAATTCTATCAGTCCTACAGGTGGTTGTGTAGGGAATCTACAGAAAACAGGCAGACAGAAATGCATTCAGAATCCTCTGATAGTATCATGGGGGGGGGGGTGGGGGGTGGGGGGGGGGGGGGGGGGTGGAAAGCAGTAAAAGCAGACCACTGGCTGCTCTTCCAGAGGACCTGGGTTCAATTTCCAGCACTCACATGGCAGTGCACAACTGTCTGTGCCTTTGGGCTCTGTGGGCACCAGGCATATACATGATATGCAAATAAAACTCATACATATAAAATAATAAATTAATAAAAATTAAAGCAAAGGTGTTAACTTTCACCGCTGTCTTTTGTACATTAAGTGAGGTTTCCTTTAGGTTCTTCAATGCTAATAGTCTTAAATTTGAGAAATAAGGTAGCAATTTATTTTACTGTGCATATTTTTCGTGGTAAATTCTCACAGATAAGAAGGCATTGATGAATTTTTTCTGATTGCTTTCATCATAGAAAAAGATAGTAATATATGGAGTCAAATGGTAATTCCAAACTCATTTTAAGACATTTTCCAGGTGTTTGTGTTCTCTTTGTTCCTTTATTGATAATCATTGATTCTTGCTATGCATTTTCTTTCCAGCTGGCAGGTACTTTCTGGGTTGACCAGTTGTCAATGAGTCAAATGCTCCATTTGGCCATGAATTTGCTAACTTCAGACAGAAATAGGTGACAGAGCTGTGTGTTGGATGCTTCTAGAAATCATGTCCACCTGTTGAGGGCACTGTGGACAGTACTTATTTTTAGTGTTGCATTTCATCAAATATCAAGTGATGATGTTTCCCCTAAGCCATTGATACGTGCTTAGGTTCCAAAAAGTTTTTCTATCTTATGCACTGGAAATCACTCTGAGCAACACATTTTACTAGATTCTCGGAGTCAACAGAGACTCTGTGTTCTTTCAGAGAATAGAACCAATTGTCTGTGACACTTGGGCTCTGTGAGAGCTCCCAGGAACAGGACAGCAGCCCTTCTTAGACAAATCGTTATTTGTAGTGTGACTTATTGATCGTGGAAGGAGCCTCAGAGTTGTTCAGTTGGTATCATTCATGTTAGAGTGTATATATACTGTCCTGCTAGAGTGGAGGGTCCCCAAGAGCAGGGTCTTTGCAGTGTTGTTCATGCAAGAATGGTGCCTAGGAGCTAACAGGTGTCCCACAATACCTGTAGAATATAGTTGTGTGTGATTTGAAGTCATATATTTCCTTTACCTCTTGGCAGTTTCATGGCGAAAGCCCATCCTTCACTTAATTTACAGCTGGAATTCCTACATACTTGTTTCATGGAAAATGTGTGGTGTTCCAAATGCACTGCCGGACTTTGGGTTTTCTAGGTAATGCATTTCTAGGCCGGTATATTTTAGTTTTTTATCTCAAATGTTTTTCTGAGAACAGAGAAGCTTGGTGGATTTTCTTTGAAAGATTTTAAAGTGAGGACTTAAGTGACAGCTTAGTGGTTAAGAGCATCGACTGCTCCTCAGAAGGAGCCGGGTTCAATTCCCAGCACCCACATGACCGTTCACAACTGTCTGTACCTCTTGTTCTAGGGGCTCCTACACCTTCTTCTGGCCTTTGTAGGTACTGGGCCCATACATGGTGCATAGATAGACATACATGCAGGCAAAACACCCATACATATAAAATACAATTTTTAACTAAAAAGTAGGGAGGGCGTACAATGAGATGCTTCAGTGTGCAAAGGAGCTTGCTGTCAGGCCTCACTGATGACTTGTTTGATACCCTGATACTACATAATAGAATGAGAGAACTAACTCCAGCAAAGTGCTCTCTGTCCTCCACATGCTCACTTGCGCGCGCGCGCGCGCACACACACACACACACACACACACACACACACACACACACACACTAAATCAATCCACCAATCAATCAATCAATCTATAAAGGTTTGGAAGAATAGTGATGTATTCATTATTGATTATTCTTCTAGGCATCTATATAAAAGAGACTAATTTCCTTGCCATCTTACATTCAATTTATACATGCTGAGGTTTGTGGTCAACATTCTTAGCATAGAAAACATAGGTACGAATTGAATAGTGTAGAACTAAATGCCGTGCAAAACGTATTTCCTGTTCAACAGGCTTGAACTTCCTGCATCACCACTTTATTGGGAGTGAGGGTTATACAGCTGAAAATAGCTATTAGCTGATGCAATCTGATTTGATTTTC
>CABHPQ010164558.1:10708-28844 GCA_902168405.1 Peromyscus aztecus | reverse complement strand
TGGGCAGGACACGGGGAGGAAGTGCATTGTCTACATGGGCAGGACACTCGTACTGGAAGGCACAGTAGGGGGTTACATTGCTTTCTCCTCCCTGCTCTGGCTCAGTCTTTCTGGCTTTGATGGTGACCTTTCACAGTTACAGATCCTAATCATAACTCCAGTTCCACAGCTCTGGGACTCAGCGGGTCTCATAGATCTCACTAGGAGACACCATTTTCTATTGTTGGGCCTTGGGTGCCTCGATATGGCTTTGTCGATTCCTTGAACCCTGCCCCCACCAGAATAAGAGTGTTCGGTTTGAAGTCCTTTCATTAGATCAACTTGGATTGAGTTCCAGAGCCTCCCTTCCTTTGCTCCTTCTGAGTGCCACCTCTTCCCTTCTGCCTAGAACAGCGGTAGGACACAGTCAAAAGACTATGGCTCCAGGGGCAGGCATACAAGGCTCTACTTTTGACTCAGCGGCAGTAATCCACCAAGTTATTGTCTGGAAAAGGCTCAACAGTATATTTTGTAAATCTCCGTCCGTATCCTTGCTAGTGAAGTGGAAGAGTTGTCTCATGATGGGTTTCGGTTGGCTTATACTGGAAAATCAGCCCCTGACCCGTGTATTCCAGGCCCTGTTACTGTGCTGTCCGAAAACAAGGTCTCACAGAACAGTCTTTCCCTTGTATCCTGTTTTTCAATGGCACAAATCTCCTTTCTATTTGACTAAAGGAGATTAAGTGCCTTCAAACCGTCCCCACTCACTTCTAGAAGTTTCTTTAAACAATCCTTCTTTTATAGTCGTCCCAGGCTACTGCCCTGACATTTTTCTCCTGCCCCAGTTCGCACATATTTATCTTCTGTTTTCAGGGCCGCTTGCTGAGGCTTTGCCAAGGCCGAAGCTTTCCCAGAGTCACCGCCCATCTGTAGACTACGACTCATGCCAAGGGTGTGGACTTCTGTGCTCCTAAAGAGTCTAGTCCTTGGAAGGCTTCCTCGTGACCTAGGTTGGTGGGACTAAAGGAAGAATGGCCACCTTGGCTCCCAAATGTCCCCGGCTTATGCCTAGACTCTCTCATGCTATTTCACACACACAAACGACACACCTCTCAGACTTATTTACCTAATTTACTAAATGTATCAACTATCACAGGGTGAAAGGGGCAGGGGCGTTCAGAAATCCAGATGTCATCTGTAGATGAGTCAGAGGTCAGTCCAGATGTAGAAGAATAATTCCTACTGCCATGTATGACACGCAGCAGATTCTCAATAAATCTTAAATGCCATTTTCATGAAAATGGGAAAACCCATTTCCTGACATTCTGATAGCACAGATATAAACTTATATATTGAAATGGCATCTTAGTTTGGGTTACTAATGCTATGATGAAACACCATGACCAAAAACAAGTTGGGGAAGACAGGGTTTATTTGGCTTGTGCTTACACATCCATAGTCCGTCACTGAAGGAAGTCAGGACAGGAACTCAAACAGGATGAGAACCTGGAGGCAGGAGCTGATGCAGAGGCCATGAAGGGTGCTGCTTACTGTCTTGCTGATCATAGTTTGCTCAACCTGCCTTCTTATAGAACCTAGTAGGACTATCATCCCAGTGGTGACCCCACTCACAATGGGTTGGGCCCTCCCCACATCAATCACTAATTAAGAAAATGCCCTGGAGGCATTTTCTCGACTGAGGCTCCATCCTCTCTGACAACTATCGTTTGTGTCAAGTTGACTTAAAATTAGCCAGCACAGATGGTCTCTCATTATGTTACCGAGACTACCCTGGAACTCGGGAGCTTAAGTGATAAAGCTAAAACTACAGGCAAGTGCAGCATGCTTTACCAGATGGCACAAGTTTTTTAAAGTTTAATTTATATGTTATTTCTTACTGGAAGTCTGGCTTGCTCCCCTTAGCACAAAGTAATCTAGTTTCCTAGGGCTGGTTACAAAGTACCCAAACAGGGTGGCTTGAAACAGTAGATGTTTATTCTCTCACATCTCTGGAGGTTGGAAGTTTGAAACTAAGGTGCAGAATCCTCTTTGCCTCTGCTAGGGCAGTCTGTGTTGTCCTTTGGCTTTGCTTAGAGATGCATCACTCCAGCCTCCGGCTCGTCCCTAAGGGGACTGGTGTCTCTGCTTTTACATGGTATTGTTATATAAGGGTAGTAGTAGATCAAGGTTCTCTCTAAAGGCCTCATTTTGACTTCATTATACCTGTGAAGACTGCTTCTTAGAATCGCTTTTCTTTTCTTTTCTTTTTTTTTTTTCCGAGACAAGGTTTCTCTGTGTAGTTTTGGTGCCTGTCCTGGAACTCACTCTGTAGACCAGGCTGGCCTCGAACTCACAGAGATCCGCCTGTCTCTGCCTCCTGAGTGCTGGGATTAAAGACATGTGCCACCACCGCCCGGCTAGAATTGCTTTTCTTTATTCTTTGACAATGTTGTATATGCACATGATGCATTTGATCATACTCATTCTCAATTCTCCCCATCACTCCCCTTAGAACATCCCTCAACACATCTTCATCTTCCTTCCACATTTATGCCCCCCTTTAATTTTTGTAGCCCACGGAGTCAAATGAGAGGTGCTTGCTGTAATGTTAACTGAGCTTGTTGCCTTGACCTTGTGCGGGTCTTATGCAGGGACCCATAGCTGCCGTGAGTTCACCAGTGTGATGGGCATACAATACCCAGAAAATGGCACCTCACACTCCTCCCCATCTTCCAGCTCTTACAGTGTTTTCTTCCTCCTGTTCTACAACATTCCCTGAGCCTTGTGGTGTGTGTGAGGGGGTGGTGGTGTAGATGTCCCATTTAGAGCTGAAAACTCAACAGCTACTTATTCTCAGGATATTGACCAGTTATGGACTTCTGCACTATTGCTCACTGGAGAAAGAGGTTTCTCTGGCTAAAGCGGAGAGCAATACTAAGCTATGAGTATAAGCATAAATACTTAGAAGCCAACTTGACAATGTGTCCATTTAACAAAACAACAGTAGTAGATTCCTTCCAAGGTCTTGGACCCCTTAAGCCAGGGGCTTCTGGCCAGGTTTACAGTACAAGGCATGAATTCCCTCTGGTTGAGCACCCTCCAATCCAACCAGAAAGTGATTGATTACCTGTATAACCTTCATGCTACAATTGCAACATGTTGGCACTGTATCATTCAGGGTCAAGGACTGAGAAAGGCCACTGACATCTTTTCTTCTCCAGGGCCCTGCATAGCATCTTCCAGCACTATGAAAGCTAGCCAGCAGAGAGCAAGTCTTTAGGGCACTTCCAGTTGGATTTCTTTATGTCCTGTAATCCAAAATGTGTTGTATCCACAGCAATAGGGTTCCATCATCTGGTTATAGTGGGCAACCAAGAACCTGTGTTGTTTTGGGGAGTCTCTGGGGCCTCCCTGACCAGTACACATGGGGAAATATTGCAAGATTGAGGATCCCATTTTGATATTACTGAAGAATTAGAGTTTCAACAGATGTTCTTGGGGGATACAATTCCATCCACAGTACTTTCCAGAAATAGTGTAAAATTTAATAGGTACAATCTTACCTCTCCTTTGACAGTTGTCACAAGTAGCTTATTTATCCTCCCCCATACATTCCAAGGGAGGAAGCTATTTTGGATTCACTTTTGTGTCTCTGATAACACTTAGTAAATGGCTGGGTTGGGACTCACGCCTCCTTTTTCTGACTCACGGACAATCTACTAGATTATCACATGCAGTTTTCTCCCTAGTGTGTGCGTCAGGGAGTTAGCGTGTATTTTCTGTTCTTCGGTGATTTTTTTTCTTTAAAAGAGTATATATCAGAAAGATGGGTTTGACAAGCTGAAACAGCTGCTCATGGTGACTTCAGGTGGCTCGATAGTTATTGAAATTGAACAGTGGGCTTCATTCTGCCAGAGAAGCAGGCTTGTTTGTCTCCAGTTCATAGCTCCTTTGTCCTGGTTCACATTTTCAGCATCCGTATGATGTTCTTGGTGACAGTTGCTATGGAAGTGTTTTAGTATTGCCTATAGTGTTGGCTGGTGTAGTACCTGGAGCAGTCACTAATTCAGGTTTATGATGATGCCTAAGTTGCAGATTTAAATTTTGTGCTAGTTTTCTGGTCTGGGAACTGGTTGTGAGTAGAGAGGTGATATGCATTTATTTTTCACAGTATGATTTACCACATGGAATTTTTTTGTATTGTTCTGATGTGCTCCTCTTTGGTAAACATGTGTAATTCTTTTGATGTCAACATGATGAGGTGTGGCTTAAGCCAGTGAAAGCTACATTATTGTGTGTGTGTATAGTGTATATGTTTGTGTGTATGTGCATGCTTGTGGTGTGTGTGTGTGTATGTATGTGTGTATCTGTGTGTGGTGTGTATGTGTGGTGTGTATATGTGTGTGGTGTGTATGTGTGGTGTGTGTATGTGTGTGTATGTATGTGTGTATCTGTGTGTGGTGTATATGTGTGGTGTGTGTGTATGTGTGTGTATCTGTGTATCTGTGTGTGTATGGTGTGGTGTGTGTGTGCAGTGTGTATGTGTGTGTCTGTGTATGTGTGTATTTGTGTGTGTATGGTGTATCTGTGTGTGTAGTGTGGTGTGTGTGTATGTGTGTGTCTGTGTATGTGTGTATTTGTGTGTGTATGGTGTATCTGTGTTTGTAGTGTGGTGTGTGTGTATGCATGTGTCTGTGTATGTGGTGTGTCATATGTCTTCCTTGATCCTCTCCACCTTATATTTGGAGCTATGATCTCTCTTTGAGCCTGAGGTTCATCATTTCAGTAAGACTGGTTGGCCAGTGAGCCCCCAAAGTCCTCTGTCTCTGCCTCAGCACTGGGGTCTAGGCATATACCACCATGGTCAGCTTTTTATGTGAGTTCTGAGACTCTGAACTCAGGCTTTCATACCTACACAGGAACACTCTAGCCACTGAGCCATATTCCCAGCCCTAAGCTGCAGCCTTTCAAGGATACGTAGTTTAAAGAATGAGACTAAATAATGGGTAGAAGATAGAAAACCAAGTTGTCTGAAGTCTTAGGTCTGGTTTCTTCTATAACATGGGATTAGTAGTAGTCATATAGGTCTCATGTACTTGATTGGACTGATATGGGGACCACGTGATTGAGGACTGTATTTGTAAGCTGTGTGATGCTATACAGTGCTCAGAAGTAGCAATCTTAATAACCTCTAGCGTCTTAAGAGTCCTGACTCTGCCTTTCACTCAGGTGTTGATGGGAAGCACCCTCTTTTCTGGTTAAGACCTCAGTTGTCTCTACTGAATCACCGTATTGCAGTATTCCAGGTCATCAGACTCTGTGTGTTTAGCTATCCCATCCTTCCACCATTTTTTTTTTTATTCAGAAGAAGGGAGAAGTGTGATTTTAATTACTAGGCTAACAAGGATTTTAGTTATTAGCTTGATTTCTTGAATATCTTAATTTTTTGAGACAGATGCTTGATTTGTAGCCTTGAATTCTCAATCCTCCTGCCTCATCGTACTAAGCTTCAGATTATTGATTTGATGTAACGTCTCTCAGATGCATCTGCTGCCCTTTTGGAATGTGCCTGTGGTTTTGCTGCTGTGAAGGTTTCTGTGTTTGCTCCCACTGTGGTTTGGTCAGCAGGCAGCTGTCAGCCGTGGGTAACACATAACTGCTTGCTTGGGTGGAGCACACACAGGCGTGGGGATGGTGACAATTCTTCGAATAATTGGGAATGCATTTAGTGATTGACATATTTTAGTTTGAAAAATGGTCAGTTTGTCCCACAGATGCTCCGGAAACTGATATCATTGCGATTGAATGAAACTTGTAATAAGTAATTCCTCACTCGACAGCTCTAGGTATTTTTATTTTGTAGATTCTCTTGAAGAATTTTCAGTTGCTTATTCGGAACAAACTTTGTGAGTTCAACGCAGTTAGTTCCTAGACACTGAGTCACTTCCCAGCTCTTAGTTCATTTTTCCCCAGTTGACATTCCCCTGCCAGCATTTGGTCCAGTTTCTCCGATGTGCTGTCAGAATACACTTAGCTCATCGTTAACAAGAAACAGGCTTCCTGTCCACTCAGAGGAAAATAGAGCGGAGTCAGATCATTTCAGTTTTAAATGATAAGCAAAAGGGGAATTAGAACATGGGCAGTTAGAAGCCTAATTTTCAGATTCAGGATTATTATGGGAAGGAAACCGAACCGATGACACATCTAGGAACAAAAGGAAAACCTACAATTTTCATGGTTTTAAGTAGAATACAGTTTCTCTTTACTTTAAATATCATGCAACTGCAGGATGAGTCAGTTTAAGTAAACCAAGAAACTCTCGGGCTTTGGCAGGGACAACAGCTGTTTCATGTGTTTGAGCATCTCCACACGGACTGCTGGTCACAAGCTCAAGGCTATTTCTCTGTTTAGATTTGAGTATCAAGTCTGATTCTGCTTCTAGAAAACAAAAACAAAACCAAACCAGAAAGCCTACAGAACCAAGAGTGACTATGATGCCTTTTGCTAAAGGGTTAACAACATTAACTCTGAATATACCAAATGTTCAGCTTTACTGAGTCAAACAATCAGCCAGACAAATATTGCAGCCACAGCTGCTTTATGGGACTGACCGAAGGGACTGTTTAAAGCCAAGCCCGAGGTTAGCCAAGCACAAATTGCGTAGATTTGATTCAACTGTGTGGCTAATATACCCCACATGTGGTCTTCATGCATTCCCAGGGAGGGGGAAGAGCAATTTGTTGCTGTTGAATTATTTGTCTTAGGTATATGTACATGTGTGTGCTTGGGAGTGTGCATGCATATATGTATATGTGCTGCACATTGAAGTCAGAGGTTGATGTTGGTTGTCTTCCCAATCACATTCCACTTTCTTCTCTTCCTCCTACTTTTTCTTCTTGTTCTTCTTCATCATCATCATCATCATCATCATCATCATCATCATTATCATTGAGACAAGATCTTACTGTGTAACCTTGACTGTGTGGACCATCATCATCATCATCATCATCATCATCATCATCGAGACAAGGTCTTACTGTGTAGCCTTGGCTATGCGGACCATGCCGGCTTTGAATTCATAGAATTCCACCTACATTTGCCTTTGGAGTGCTGGGGTCAAAGGCACATGCCACCATGCCTGGCTCCATATTATTTTTTGATGCAGCACCTCTCACTGAATCTGGAGTTTACTGACTTGGGTAGCTGGGCTGGCCAGCAAGCCTCAGAGATCCTCCTGTCATTGCCCCCCAGGGATTACAGACATGTGCCACCCCTAGGTTTTTATGTAGGTGCTGAGGATCTGGATTCAGGTCCCAAAGCTTGCATGGCATGCACTTTACTGACAGAACCGTCTCCCCAGCCCCTGGATTCTCTGTCTTATGTTTGCACTTTACTATGGGTGTGCATGTCCTTTGTTAGATTAACATTTTTGCAGATCACAAATTATCTCTACTTCTCTTTACATTTTTTTTGGTGTCAGGTTGTATTTTTAGTATGTAGGCCAGACTGGTGTGGAACATAAGTTTTTTGCTGCCTCAGCCTTCATAGTTGAGAGTACAGGCTGAGTCACTGTCTCTGGCTTAAGGATCCAGTTTTATTTTTCAGACAGGGTCTCAGGTAGCACAGGGTGGCCTTGAATTTACTATGTATCTGAGGGTATCCTTGAACTCCTGATTTACTTTCTGAGTACTAGGATTAAGATGTGTGCCACCACACCCAGATTACATGATGCTGAGGATCAAACCCAGGTCTCAATGAATGCTAGGCAAATGCTCTACAAACTGAGCTACACCCCCATCCAGGTTGCTACCAATATCTTTAAGCCTCAATTTTTTTCATTTGTTGAATGGGTATGGTTAACACCTTTACAGTAGTGAAGGGTTCATGTGATAAATGTTTATGCAGTGAATACTCAATAAATCATAGCTATTTTTACTGTTACTGCTAAAGATGTGAACGTAGACTGGGCTGTGGTGGAGCATGCCTTTAATCCCAGCACTTGGGAGGCAGAGGCAGATGGATCTCTGTGAATTCTAGGCCAGCCTGGTCTACAAAGCAAGTTCCAGGACAGCCAGAGCTGTTACACAGAGAAACTCTGTCTCAAAACAAACAAACAAACAAACAAACAAACAAACAAATACACAAATACACAAAACCAAAAAACCAAAACCAAAACCAAAAAAGATGTGAACGTAGAAGCGCTTAAACCTATTACAGCCTAGGATTTTATCTATGAAATACAAATGT
This sequence comes from Peromyscus aztecus, assembly GCA_902168405.1. Taxonomy (NCBI): domain Eukaryota; kingdom Metazoa; phylum Chordata; class Mammalia; order Rodentia; family Cricetidae; genus Peromyscus; species Peromyscus aztecus. The sequence goes on along the minus strand of CABHPQ010164558.1, from coordinate 20,618 downwards.
CTGAAAATGCTTTTAAAGTAAACAGTACTCTACATGTAAAATGACATAGAAAGTTTAATTCATTATCCTCACTAGTTAACCATGACATTGCTTTACATTTTTGGTTGAAAGGTGATGTGTGTGTGTGTGCGCGCACACATGCATGTGTGCACATGCATGCATGTGTTCATTCATGTGCGTGTTTGTGTGTATGTACACATTTGTGCATGCTTTGGAGCAGATATTGATGCCCAGAGGCTCAGTTTACTTGAATCTTATACTTCCTTCCTTCCTCCTTCCTTCCTTCTTTCCTTCCTTCCTCCTTCCTTCCTTTTTCCTTACTTCTTTTCCTTCCTTCCTTCCTTCCTTCCTTCCTTCCTTCCTTCCTTCCTTCCTTCCTTCCTTATTTTCTTCCTTCCTCGTCATCGTCTACCCCAGTGTGATAAGAATTGAAGGATGAGTATTGTCATGTATTTGGAGGTCATTGAAGCAAGCATGATCAAGTAGAAAAGGGAAGACCTACAAGAGAGGAGCACTGAGAAAGTTTAGGGTCAGTGCCTGTTCAAGTGGACAGCAGGTTTGGGTCCATTGATATCTGTCAGGGTGGGCGAGGGGTTTTTCAGGGCATGCTCACCTGTAGCAGCCTCTTCCTCTCTCTACCCTCACAGCTGCTGTGAGAGCAATGATAGGCACTCTGCTGTGACTACCTATGAGTCTGTAATCCTCCTGTCTCCCAAGAGTTCTGCATAGCACCCAGATACCCAGCTGCCCAGAAACTGACAAGCACCCTCCTGTGAGTCTATAGTTCTCATCTTCCACAAAGGAAGCTTTACCAAGCTCACCAAACAGCAGTCAGGAGCTGCAGGTGGCACATCTCATGTGATGGACTCGTATTGACTCAAGGGCAGCCCTACTCCTCCCCCTGCCACACAGACATCAGAGGCGACATGACCACAAGTCTGTACTATGGGTTGCTCCTTAACTACGTGGCATAGGATCCCCCTTCCTGAAAACTGTGAGAGGGGACTTTACTTTTTTGTATGGGGGGTAGACTCTCTTCGGTACCTCTCCTGTGATTCGGTCTATGACACTGGTGAGTCTCTTTAATAAGTCTCTTACCCCCAATGACAATAAATCTCAGTATCCTCTTGATCCTCTAACCTAAGAGCTTTCAGTGTCCTTTTGAGACACTACATAAAACCCATGAGCTTTGAGCAACCATTCATCCAGCCTCATTCTGTATTAAAGTTATTACTTTCTATGACTGTCACCACATGAAAATTTGAGGCACCCTTGCCATAAAGAATAGTCAATATGCATGGATGTGGGTAGTGGGATCAGAGGGGGTGAGCACAGGAGTCGGAGGCTTAGGATCTTGAATAATTAGAAGACCATGTTTATGGGGGGGGGGATTCAAATCAGAGCCACATCTAAGGGTAGGAAACACAGGAAGGAAATGGAAGCTTCTAGCCAGAGTTTCTGAAAGTAAAGCAGCAGCTTTGCGGAGGGCTGTGCGTTAGCTCCTTCTCACGGGAGGCACGTGAGTGGGAGCTCGACTTTCCTCTCAGTGGCCCTCATTAAGCTCTGTCACCAAGGATAAAATGTAAGTCTCAGAGTTTTTGTTAGTCACCTTGGGTCACAAACTGATAAATCACAACTGGGAAGATTAGGGTTTGAGTTTGGTTGCTGGGCTCCATTTCATTTTCTGTGTCTTAGGCAATACTCTTTCCTTTTCTCATAAAATGTTCAATGAAACTAGTTAACCCTGGAAATGGAGGAAGGATTGCTGTACCATGGTACACAATTTCCAAACCTTCCTCTATTACACAGTCCTGTAATAATAATGCTGTGTGATAATTGTCATATGCTAAGCCCTCAAAGGGTTTCCCACTTAATTTAAGAACCCAAGAGCAGGAATTCTCTGTGTAGCTTTGCGCCTTTCCTGGATCTCGCTCTGTAGACCAGGCTGGCCTCGAACTCACAAAGATCTGCCTGCCTCTGCCTCCCGAGTGCTGGGATTAAAGGCATGCATCACCACCACCGCCTGGCTTCTCACTGATTTTAATGAGCATGAAATGCTTGTGAATCATTCTTAGCTTGATCCTAGTCAAAGTAATCTTGTTAACTGTTTAAAGTGGTTGTCATTGGCATCTCTCTTTAGTTAGTCTTGAGTATGCTGTCTAAGTGAATAACATCCTAGGAAACTAGAGATGATTAAAAATAATCAAAAAAAAGGGAGGGGAGGGCTGTAAATAAATAAAGGTTAGAGATGGAAGGAAAATGAAGTCCAGTTACAGAAAATGGAAAAGATATGATTGCACTTCACTGTTGCCAAAGATTTGAGAGTCATGAGAAAAGAAACCTTTGCCCTGCTGATGAAGGAGAGTCACTGCCTTGTGGTAGCTGAGTTAGGAGCTCAGCACACAGGAGCAGTTTACTCCAGTCTACTCAGCATGGATCGGGCTTGGAAAAATAGAACATTCTGGTTTTGCAGTTTGGCTGAGGTGGATTTAGAAGAACCCTGTGAAGAATGTTGAAGTTGTTTTATGGGTGGGTAGAAGGTTTTATGGATTATGTAAGCTCTTACTTCATCCACCACAGACAGGGAGGGATGGTGGTCTGCAGGGACCTCCAGAAAGCGCTTTATTACCATTCTTTCACATCAGGAATGCAGCCAGAATACCCACTAGATGGTGCTCATATTACTGTGCATAGTTCTGTGATCTGTGGACTAGAAGATTATAAAATGTTAGAGCAGACAACCACACCACTACCAACTGTGTAGTAAGCTTTCCTGTCGGGACCACCAGCCCACAAATATCCACACGGAGACTTATTATTAATTATGAAAGCTAGCTTAGGCTTGTCCCACTAGCTCTTACAACTTAAATTAACTTGCCTCTGTTAATCCATTTTCTGCCAAGTGCCTTGTTACCTCATCTCTGTACTGCATGTCCTGCTCTCTGAGTCTGCTGGCAAAATCTGTGCACCTCAATTCCTCCTCCTCTTCCTCTCTTTCCTCGGAAATCCTACTTTCTTCTGCCTAGCTGCTGGCTGTTCAGCTCTTCATTAAACCAATCACAGCAACACATTTTCACACAGTGTACAAATATTCCTCAACACAACTAACTGAACAATAAATAGTATTTAATTCAGCATTTAAGATGCAAGCATTTCTATGTTGAAAGAACTAACATGGCTTGTGAAATTTTGTGTCCTCAAAATATCTTTGCTTGGCCTCAAGGTGATGGTGCACGCCTTTAATCCAAGATCTCTGAGTTTGAGGTCAGCCTGGTCCACAGAGTTCCAGGACAGCCAGGGCTACAAATAGAAACTCTGTCTCAAAACATTTTTGGTAGGAAATTAGATTGCAGTTAGTGCTTTTTTATTTTTGTGTATTATTTATGTATATGAGTGTTTTGCCTGCATGTATGTTACAACATGTGTATCCTAGTGCCTAGGGAGGCCAGGGAGGGAGTTGGAGCCCTTGGAACTGTAGTTATAGACAGCTATGAGCTGCTGGGTACTGGGACTTGAACTCAGGTCCTCTGGAAGAGTAGCCAGTGCATTTAACCCCTGAGCCACCTCTCCAGTCTCATAGTATTTTTTTTTCTACTGAGCTTTAAAATAAATTCTAATATGGGGAATTACAAGACTATTCATTTACATTATTCTCCTAGTTAGCTTCAACTGTCTACTTGACACAGCCCAGTGTTATCTGAGGAAGCCAGCAAGTAAGCAGCATCCCTCCGAGGTTCCTGCCTCCAGGTTCCTGCCTGGGGGAACTGCTGCCTGGCTCCCTTCAAAGGTGGACTGTGGCCTAAAGCATAAATGCAGTCAGTAAGGCCTCTTCTCCCCAGGCTGCTGTTGGTCATCGTGTTTATCACAACAACAGACAGCAAACCAGGACAATTACCATACTTATGTTGAGATTTTCCCCATGTGAATTTTTAACACTACCATGTTGAAAATAGAAAAATATAGATTAATAATTCTGTCAAAGAAGTGATTTTGGAGACAACAGGCAAAATAAAGCAAAAAAAAAAAAATCAATGGTTGAAAGCAAGACTTGAGTGTTTTCAGTGGTACCTGAGACTGAGTCGAGGCCTTCGTGGATGCTAGGCAAGAGCTCCCCCATCGAGATGCAGCCCACCCGCCAGACTAGATAAGAGTAGGTCATATAGCTGTTCACCGTTTCCAGACTGCATACAGTACAATTTTTAGCATAAAATTTTCCCAGGCCCGTCACTAAGTGAGTTGAAGTGAAAGTTGCCTTCTCTTCATGAGTGCAGCCAGGGTCCTAGAGAACTCTCATCTCACAGCAGTTTGGTGCCATTGTCAAGTTAAGGTCTGACAGAGTTCTGGAAAGATGCTCACTCCAGTGAACTCTTCTTCACTTCCACTACACACCCAGTGCAGCTGCGGCCCTTCTGCTGTAGACGGCTGTGCAGGCAGCTGGGGCACCGGCTCTGTTGGTGTCTTTGTAGAATTGAACTTTCTCCCCATAAGTTAGCTGCAATCCCTGTTCACTGCTACCAAAAGGTCGGCAAAAATGTCCACAGGGATAGTGTTTGCAAAGGTAAAATTATAAAGCTACCTACATGCCAACTAGAAACATGAGTTAACCAATGGTCCCAGAGTTGAATATTATACAACAGTGACAAGGAAGGAAAGTTTGAAACTGAAACAGTTAAACCGGTTGCTTCTGGCTGTCAACTCAGCACTCAGGAGGCTGAAGCAGGAAGGTTTCCGTGAGTTTGAGGTCAGTTTGAGCTACATAGTAACAGTTTGAGCTACATAGTAACAGTTTGAGCTACATAGTAGCAATTTGAGCCACATAGTAACAGTTTGAGCTACATAGTAACAGTTTGAGCTACATAGTAGCAGTTTGAGCTACATAGTAACAGTTTGAGCTACATAGTAACTATCAGGCCAATCAAGGCTGCGTAGAAAAAAATCTGTCTCAAAAAAAAAAATCAAGAAAACAAACCCTGTAAACAATCATATAAAAGAAAGGATTCAGTTAGAATCATAAAGGAACTGTCTTAATTTGTAAGCTGAATGGTAGGTAGAGAAATGATCATGAGAATATAATCTATTGTTTTGAAAGGACCAAGCAGACGCCATAATAGTCTGCTCAGTCTTCTCTCAGAGATCAGGCCTCCATTTCAGTTTCCTGAGACTTGAGCAAGCAGTTTATGGGAGGGCCGTGAACAAAAGATATAGTCCTTGCAGTAGCTCCCTTTCTGCACGTACTCTGGCTGTTCAAGGTTCACTCAATTGTTTACTGTCTGGGACCCCTCACCAACTTAGAGTTATGTGCATGGGTCAAGGACAAAGCCTGGGCCACTGAGTCAGCCCCCACAGTCAGTACGTGCTAAGCCAGCCCCCCAGCCAGTCTCCATGGCAGTTCAAGGACAAAGCCTGGGATTGTCCAGGCCTGCCCCAAAATGGATAACTGTAACCCCCAACTAACCCTAGCCAATTAAAAGTTACCAACATGATTGCCACTCACATAAACCAATCTTGAGTCTGTTCCTATGTAGTCTGTAGACCCCAAGACCCCCTTGCTTTAAAAACCCTGCCCCATTGCTACTCAGGGTCTCTCCTGCTCTGCTGCTGCGTCAGATGGATGGAGAGTCCCCAGTTAACTTGTAACAATATAAAGAAAGACTCTTGGCTTTTGCATCAGATTCGGTCTCTTGGTGGTCTTTGGGGGACTCTGGGTACAACATTTTCAGATAGCATCTGAACTGGCCTGGAACTCAGTATGTAGCCCAGGTTGTTCTCAAACTCATGGTAATTCTCCTGCCCCAACCTTCTAAGTGCTGATATTACAGGTATGAGTTACCGTGACTGGGTAATTTATACTTCTTTTTTTGCATATCTCAAAGAAGTAAAAGGAGAATAGGGAGGAGCAGGGAGAAGATGAGAAAGAGAATAAGAAAAAAATAAGAATGAGAAGGGAAGGGTAAACGTGAAGGTCAACATGGAAATATGAAGAATAAGGCAAAAGTTCCAGGAGGCACGCAGTCAGGCAGGAAGCCGTGCTAGATCTGGGTGGTGTTCCCTAGTGACCTAATACATGACAGACTTGACTCTCAGAAGACGGCATTGTTGGAAGAGTCAGCACTCGGGGAAGGAAGGCAGATCCTAAGGGGAATGTCCCTGAAGGGCTATCAGAGCCCTGATCCCTTCTCTTTTCATTTCCTGGCCACCATGAGATAACCACAACTCATTGCCTTTCATTATCGGTCCAAACCCTGAGCCCAAATAAAACTTTCCCTTATAAAGTTAATTATATATTATGTCAGAATGATAGAATGCTAGCTCAGTCACCCTTAGTGAGATGCACTGGGAAAGGGGAATGCTGGGAGGAGGAATCTGAGGTCAGACTGCTAGGAAAATTAGATGAAATAGAAAGACTCGGGAGGCAGGCTTTCAAATGGGCAGATTCAGTCTGCATACGCTTATTAACTGCAGTGCTCCGCACTTTTCTGGGACGCCCATTAGCATAGCAGCCGTAAGTCCCTCTCTGTGGAGCTTAGACATCTGATAGACAAGCTGTTTCTGTGTCTAGCCTTTTTATGTGTAAACTTTCCAGCAAGGACCCCAAGAAGGAGAGAAATTGATATGCTGAGCAAATATGTGTTGAATATTTTATATATGTCATACAATGCTGAATGATGGAGTGCAGGAGTCCCTGTCCTCAAGGAGTTCAAAATCTTAGATCTGAACAGTTCTGTGTGTTGCAGGTATGCACAGGGTTCCCTTGAAACACAGAGATGAAGGTACAGTGGTGGAGACGGTTGGGCCTACTTCTACTTGGGAATAGAATTGATGATATTCAAGGTTCACGGTGAGAATTCAGAGCAATCAGTTCACTAATCTGCATTAAAGACTCGGCCTGTGGAGTCCATGCTTAATGTTAGCCTTGTGCTCTGGTGGACTGGGTAGAGTGACATCCCAGACTATCTTCTTCTTAGCATCATGCTGCTGTTAGAAATCCATCCCATGAGAGCTGGTGGACTGAAGAACCCTGCAAGTACCAGGCCCAGAAACAGGGTTGTGTGTTGGCTCGCCCCAACATCCACCCCATCTGTGATCTTCTGGAGCACCAGGGATCAGTCCTGTGGACCCAGGGCTGCAGGATCTCCATGACACAGGGCAACAACGGAATGTCAAGGAAAAGTCCCAGCGAGGGCCCAGCATCGATGGTGTAGTGGGGACCAGGGGCCTCCAACCAGGCCAATGATTCTTTTCGATAAACACATGCATGTAAAAATAAATGGGCCGGGCAGTGCACGCCTTTAATCCCAGCACTCAGGAGGCAGAGCCAGGCGGATCTCTGTGAGTTCGAGGCCAGCCTGCTCTACAGAGCGAGAGCCAGGACAGGCACCAAAACTACACAGAGAAACCCTGTCTTGAAAAAACAATAAATAAATAAATAAATAAATAAATAAATAATATATATATATATATATTGATAAAGGGGTTTACTTCGAGACTCACTGTGTTACACTACTCCCTTTTTTCTTTTTTCCCCTCTTTTTCTTTTAATTTTTTTTGTTTTATTTTGGGGTGGGGAAAGAGATGGGTGGGATTGGGAAGCATGATATGAAAGACACAAAGGCTAAATAAAAATATTTTTAAAAAATCCAAAAAAAAAAAAGAGAGAAATCAATCCCACCACCTCACCATTTTATTGTTTTGTACAACAGGCTATTTTACAAAGAAGATTATTTATAACTTAATTTTTCAGTTTAATGTTTTGACAAGAGCCATGTTCCAAAATGTTGTTCACAAAAACCTATGACACATTCTATGAGACACAGTATTATATGCAATCTGGGCGTGACGTGCCTGAGGCTTAGTGCCCCCTTTTCCTTCATGTCTTAGAGGGTCTGAAGAATACAGTAGGCAAAAGAGGAAGTTGTGGGTAATGGAGTAGCTTCGGATGTCAGGGGGGTAGGTAGGGGAGGTGACAGAGAACCTGATTATTTTAAATGAAGATACAAACTGAAAGACTGTTGCCATCAGCTTGGATCCAGAACTCTGAAGAACATTTTTCCCCTGACTGTGATAATTATGCTGACAGAATATACTAAATAAAATAGAAATAGATCTATGTATTCACTCAGAGACCATATATATATATATATATATATATGTTAGCACTGGAATAGGCAATGTGATAGGGCCACTGTGAGAGGCATAGTCTGAGGTACCCACCCAAGTCAGTCCATTGTGTTTACAGTGTTTTCCACTATCAAAAGAGCAAAACTATGGTCTGTGAAACCTGAAGCCCAACTCACTAAGGCAATGGTCCCAGAGGTTTGACTTTCCAAAATGTCTTTCAGTTGTGTTTCCAAGTCCTGTTGTAGGAAGGACTTGAGCCTGTGAAGGTTTTCTGTGGTGGGAAATCTTACAGCACACGTTACAGACTTTTCTCCTTTCTAACTTGTGGGAACCTGCAGTTCCTGGTGTAGGAGGGAAAAGCAATCGCTGCTTCACATGCTTCTCAATTCGCAGATGGGGAGGCTGCTGTCCAGCTGTGGCGATCTAGCTTGATAAAGAGTTATACCAGAGATGCTTCTTTTTTAAACAGAGCAACCTTCTGTAGGTCAGGAACCATCTTGGCATTTTGAAGTTTCCGGGAATTCATGACTTCTGTATTGCTCTACCTCAGGCAGGATCCAGCCACTCACACTTTGGAGAAGTAATTAGATTGGGCTCAATTTCTCTGCATATAGAATACTAGGGTTGGGAGTAAACATTTGTGTGTGTGTGTGTGTGTGTGTGTGTGTGTAAGAAGATAGAGGGGAAATAAGAAATAGGGAGAATGAAATTAGTGTCATTTTTAAAAGGTGGAGCCTTGCTATGTTTCAGAGTAGAAAATTCTATCGAATTCATTTCCTCAAGGACTTCACTGGCAAGGGCATAAGACTGGTCAAGGCATAATAAATAGTAACAGCAGAGTGTGCTCCTGTGGTAGTGGGGTTGGGTGAAGGCTTTCTGAACTGAGTCCTAAGAAGACTTGGGGTCGCCGGGCGGTGGTGGCGCATGCCTTTAATCCCAGCACTCGGGAGGCAGAGCCAGGCGGATCTCTGTGAGTTCAAGGCCAGCCTGGGCTACCAAGTGAGTTCCAGGAAAGGCGCAAAGCTACACAGAGAAACCCTGTCTCGAAAAACCAAAAAAAAAAAAAAAAAAAAAAAAAAAAAAGACTTGGGGTGGGTGTGGGGCCACAGTACTGAAGACAGTCTCCGTGTAACAGGTGGCTTGCAGGCTTATAAGTGCTTCAGTATAACTAGACAGGGAGAGGGTAAGAGATGAGGACACATACCGGAAGCAGCTTGTTCACCATGTTAAGAAACGTGACCAGCTGTTTCACACTCCACAAAGGTGTCAAGGAATGTTAAGTAAAGTAGCCAGAATTTAATAAGATGTTTATTTCCCTTTAAAAAAATATTATCATCACAACCACCACCACCACCACCACCACCACCACCACCACCACCACCACCACCACCACCACCACCATCATTTTCCGTATTTGGGTGTTTTGCCTACTTGAGTCTCTATAACATGTTGTTCCTGGTGCCTGCAGAGGTCGGAAGAAGGCACTGGAGCCTGTAGAGCTGGAGTGACAGATGGTTGTGAGCTGCCGTGTGGGTGCCGGGAACGAAACCTGGGTCCTCTCTGAGAACAGTCAGTGCTCTTAATCACCAAGCCGTCTCTGCAGCCCCTTGTTTCTGTGTTTAGTCTCTACTTCTCTCTTAGGAGACTGAAGCATTCTCACAGAAAGAACTTGGAGGTTGTAGCAGAGCATGCAAAGAAAAATGGGAATTTGTCTTTATTTTTACCACACATACGTAACTTGGTAGATTGTGTAATTATCTTTTTACATGCTTGTGATCACTTTCATATAAAA
>CABHPQ010164558.1:0-10608 GCA_902168405.1 Peromyscus aztecus | reverse complement strand
CCCTGGCTGTCCTGGAACCTGCTCTATAGACCAGGCTGGCCTTCAACTCAGAGATCCTCCTGCCTCTGCCTCCCGAGTGCTGGGGTTAAAGGACTGTGCCAACACCATATTTATTTTTCATTAATCTTGGCTCTTAGGCATTTTCACATTCTGTTCCCTTTAAAAAAGAAAATAGGCTCTTGCTATTTAGACCAGTCTTGAACTTTCAAACCTCCTGTCTCTGCTTCCTGAGTGCTGAGATTGCAAATATGCACCACGATCTCTGGCCCTGGTGTGTGTGTGTGTGTGTGTGTGTGTGTGTGTGTGTGTGTGTGTGGTTTGTTCGTTTGTTTGTTTTGATTGATTTCAAATAAACACACTTTTCTGTTGTTGCACTAAGGATTGTCGTTAGGGCCTGTACAAGCTAGGCAAATATTAAACCAATGAGCTATAACCCCTGAACATCCCTTTAAAAAGTAGACTTTCTTCTGATGATTGAATTCAGGGCTTCATGAATGCTAGGTATCCTATTAGCTGAACTATGTCTTACTGTGCAGCCTAGGCTGGCCTAGCACTTGAAGCAATCCTCCTGTATCAGCTTCCCAAGTACTGGAATTACAAGTGCTGCTGTGAGGACCGGACTTCAGCAGCTCAGGAACTGAGGGGGAGCCACAGAGTTGGCAGAATGATCACTCAATCTGACTTTTCTATCCGAGGGAGTAAAAACATTTTTTTTTGGTTTTAAAAATTTAATTCTCTGGGGCCATCAAAAAAGGGACACACACACACACACACACACACCCATAGAGCGTCTCTCTATCCTCTCTCTTCTCTCTTTATTTCTTTTCTTACCTCTTTCTAGATGTATCCCTTCTGTATGTCATCAATTTTTCCCTTACAGCTTATATACCCCAGCCAAATCTTTCAAGCAATATAAAAATTACAATGTGGTTACATTCTATTTTTAAGTGAATGGTTACAATGAATACAAGTGAAAAAACAGCATGTTGTCCATATCCCTAACTTGATTAAACATTTTACATATCATAGGTGAAAAACATATTATCACCAAGAACCCACATATATTCATGTCCAAGCAACTTGTTATAGATTAACAGAGTGTGAGCAAGTAAGGCATTTTTTTCAGCCAATTCTTTTACTGGCAGGCTGCATTTTGTGGTTACAAGGAAAGGACTAATCACTTTATTATTTATCTTAAGAGATAATCTTACAAAAAAATTCTAAAAGACTCACAAATCTAAACTATTATATATGAAAAACAACCAGTCAGCTCTACCTTAAATCCTCAGGGTGCATACTCATTCCTCAACAGTTTTTTATGTCAGGAAGCTGAGACCAGAAATGGGTACAAGGAATCCATCATCACCCTTGATCACCAACCCATCTTAGCAAGAAAGGTACATCAGCCAGCAATAGCCAGGCCACCATTGTTTTAGCTTCTTGACCTCAATGAGTCCCTCACTCAACTATGTGCCTTTCTAAACTTTAAATTGTTTCCCAAGATTTTCTACCTCAAAGCCATTAACCAAAACATCTTAACCTAACCGTAAGTTATTACTTAAAGCTTTGTTTTAGCTATGATGCACACTGAAACCCATGAACACATCTCCCAACATTAAGATTAAAATTCTGGAACACAGTTGTTTTTCTTAATCATTAACGTAAGTCACAGTCTATACTACTCCCCAGGAGAAAGTCATAAGTCCTTGCTCTTATTTTCTGTCCTCTGCAGCCCCTGCTTTATCAGGGGTCAGGGCAACACATATTCTGCTTTTACCTATATTAATTTTCCCTCTAAACTAACCTCTGTCACAATCCCTTACTGTATTTCTTAAAAAAAACCTCAATCATCAAATTCTATTTAAACTAGAACTATGATTGTATAAAATCACTGCTTCAGTTAAACAGTATAGCTTAAGAGGAAATCAGCTTCATAATAATGCATAGGTAAAAATGCCCAGTAGAACGGGATATTTCCATGAGGTAATCACACTACACTAAAGGCAGTGAGGATCCCCCCCCAAACCCATTCCCACTGTGACAGATACCAGAGAAAAATGGCAGTGACAAACATGTAAAGGCACAGCAGAGACGTTCTAGTCGAAGCCCTTGGAGCCTTGACTATCCGAGATTCACCCATCAGTGCCTCTCATGCTGGTGGCCAAACTCCTGAAGCTCATGTGCCACCTGCTGCTCCTCTAACATGGCCACCTGCATGCAAGCATTATAGCAGCATGCTCAGTTTTTTTTTAAACCTATTAATTTTGAAATAATTTCATGTTCACATAAGTGTTTCAAAGACAGTATAGAGAGATGCTGTCTGTCCAACACTTGCTTCCCAAGTATTAACATCTTCCTTTCTCCCATGGGTCTGTTTCTTTCTTTCTTTTCTTTTTTAAAATATACCAGCTGTTATTATTTCCAGAGAAATTTGGAATTGTCTGCTCACTGGAATGGATAACACCACACTACTGGGATTATGTGCACATTTCCAGGACAACTGTGCTTGCACAGAGGTCCTCTGGCGTCAATACACTCATCTGGGGAACTGGGAACCTGGGACCAAAGCAGTATGCTAGACAGGGCAATGTCCTTCCCCATGGGACTTTCAACATCTTAGCTTTGTGTGGGAGCAGCTGTGCGTACTACTGCCGATGAATCCTTACTCACCAAGACATTGATAAGTGGCCGCTAAGTCTTGTTCCTCATGAGGAAATAGCCTTATATGACTTCGGCCAATTTTGACTCTTGAGTTTCATCCAACATTTACTGACATTACTCAAAACCAAGATGAGTGATACTAAGACATAGAACCCTGAGCCGAAACCTCTAGTCCTCAAATATCCCCCAACTTCTACAACAATTACTCTGATTGCTGAAGACTCGGCCCCAGCCTTGCTCATTTCTTTTGAAAACACTTCAGTGATTTTTGTCCTAAGGCATTCTCGTGTTCTGCTGTGTGGGGTTTTCTGTACATATTTCTTAACATATTGTGTATTTCTGGGGAATGGAACTGAGCTCAGGGCCTTCTGGTGATGTTTTAAACAGAGTCTGCTCATTTGAACTTAATTCTTCATGTCTTTCTCTTGAGAGGAGCCCTGGCACCTCATAGTTTTGACTAGTACTTTTTTTATACTTTAAGACTCTGGTAGTTTCTCAACTGTTATCTAAATGGTTCCACTTCAGTGACTTACGTTTACTGCAAATTCCAATGATATTTCCCATTTATCCCATTAGCTAGGCACCACAACGAATTGTGTTCACCATCATATTCATAAGTTGAAGTCCTGACCCCAGTGCCTCAGAATGTGAGTATCGTTGGAGATAGTATTTAATAAGAAAATTAAAGCTAAAATAAGGTTGTATGGATGGGCCCTAGTCTAATACGATGGGTTATCTTTTGAGAACCCTTAAAGTGACCACCCCTTTTAGTTCCTTGGATATTTTTATTTCTTTATTTTGTGATAGGGTCTCACTATGTAGCTTTGGCTGGCCTGGAACTCACTGTGTAAATCAGGCTTGTCTTGAACTCATAGAGATCTACCTGCTTCTGCCTCCCAAATGCTGGACTAAAGGTGTGAGCCACTAAACCCAGCTAGTGATTTTGGATTTCCTTGAAAAAAAAATCTATTTATTTCATTTTATGTGTATGTGCATGCGCCTAATTGTATGCATGTACATCACATGTATGCAGGTGGCCTAGGAGTCCAGGAGAAGGCATTGGAATCCCCAGAACTAGAGTTACAGAAGGTTGTGGGCTGTTCTATGTGGGTGCTGAGAACCAAATCTAGGCTCTCCGAAATAGCAACAAGTACCCTGTTAACTGCTGAGCCATCTCTCTGGGGCCCGATAGTGTACCTCTTACCTCCAGAATCATGAAGAAAAAAAAAAAGTCTGTTGTTTAATGACCCAGCACTTGTTATGGCAGCCCAGCTGGCTTCACTTTTACTGCTGGTGGGCCTCCCCAACCATCTGCGTGTTTCTGGTCCTTACTTACATTCTCTTGGGCATCAATGAGTGAAGGTCTCTTTCCACCACTCAGCATCAGCGCTGCTTTCTTTTAACCCCTGCATCAACACTGCTGTTACGCTCTCTAGTTGACTTCCGATTTGACTCTTACTTGATAACCTCAGTACGTTTTTCCTCGAAGACAGTTTGCCTGCAGATCTCAGTGTCTGATTTCTCTTCTGTGATGCACTCCACATGTGCTCTGAGTGACATTTGTGCAGAATGATGGATTAGTTGACCCTGGCTTTGCCCACATCATTGCTTCTGTTGGGGGCACTCTTTCTTCCATCTTGTGAGGGCTGCTAATGTGAGGGTCAGGACCCACGGTGATGGAGGTGCTTCTAGCTGACGGGTCATCTGACTAGACTCTGATTTTTGCTTCCTCCCGACCCCCAGACAGGGTTTCTTTGTGTAACAGCCCTGGCTGTCCTGGAACTTGCTGGGTAGACCAGGCTGGCCTCAAACACACAGAGATCCTCCTGCCTCTGCTTCCCTAGTGCTGGGATTAAAGGTGTGCACCACCACACCCAGCTGACTCTGATATCTGACTTCCTTGGTTTCAACCTCCAAAATGGTCTGTCTGCTTTTATCTTATACTTGTAGTTTAAAACATTAATTTTATGTTGAATATCCCTTATAATCAAAGAGGTACTGTTTCAGGAGACTTGATCAGGGCCCTGTGGGGAAGCCTCTTATGGAAAGCTATTTCTTTGGCCTGGTTGGAGACATAACATTCCCAGCTACCCAAAACACGAAAGAGTTAATCCTGTTGCGCTGACCACAGGTACCTCTAAGGAAGGCAGGTTCATGCTAAATAGTTGGGAGGAATAATTATCCCTTTAATGAGATTCTGTACTTTTCCTTCCCGGAATCCTCCCCCCCAACCCTGACAGACACCCCTTCCTGGTGCAGAGGTTTACAGAATCCCTGTCATACAGCTTTGTAAGTCAGCCTGCTGTTCTGAATTGCTTGGAAAAAGCCTGACTTTCCCTTTTCCCCTTTTCTCCTTTCTGTCTCTGCTCTAAGCATGTTATCCCTGATGCTTTGGGAGTCACTCCTCTCTAAAGTTCCCCTCTCCATCCTGTGATCCCCATCCTGTGATCCCCATCCTGTGATCCCCATCATGTGATCCCCATCCTGTCTTCCCTCCAAGCCAGCTCAATAAACAGCACCTCCTTTCCTCTTTCCCTACTCCTTCCTCCTACAGGTAGCCACTGAGACGTAGAGCTTGCTTGTCCCAGGGATTTTCTTTCACACTCTAATATGATTGTCCTCTAGATTCCACTGGAGTCCACTCTTAAGTTCTTTAATTAGCAAGACTAAGATCCTCAAGAGTAAGTCAATGTCTTTAGTTTAGCCTCAACCTATTGTGCTCGGTGCTTTTAGCATTGTCCTGTTACTTTTTCAGATTCAACTCTGAAGTTAAGAAAATGAGATTTAGTTTCATTAAGTATTCCAGAAAAAAAACAGAACAAGCATACACTAGACCTGTACGGCATGAAGAAAACTCTCTGTGGGGTTTTCTGTTGGGTGGAGCCTTCCTGATGTTTCCAACGTAGTCTTTGGTTGCCATTGGTTCTGTTTTCCCACATGTCAATAAACTCCTAAAGGGCCCAGATCATGATTGAGATATATATGTATTTTCTGACTCTACGGCACATAGTGGTTGCTTAAGAAATATTGTAACATCCACAAAAGCCAACTCCTAAAAGCACACTAGTGGAGAGTCTTGAGTCATTTGTCCAGTCTACTTGGAAGAGATGGTTTCGGCTTAGCCAAGAATCATCATTCAGGCACCCCCATCAACTCTCAGGCATGTGCTTTTGTGGACAATAAATCATACCATCAGGTTCTCCATGAATGATCCTGAAAAACAAGGTGGGTGTGTGGGGTGGTCACCAATGTGTTTCACTGAGGTAAATGGACACAGGTGAACTTTTCTGAGGGGGAAACCACTCTGAAGATAGAGAGTTGAATCCAAAAGTAAGGGTTCCATTTGGGAGAAGTTTTCAGTGAATGGGCCTTATAAGGCCTAGACATAAATGTATTGCCCTTAAACATTTGGACGTCAGATAAAACAAACCAGCTGTAACATTTCCAAGTTTTGTCTTGGACAGTTGTGCTTGGATGTTGGTCAGTCCTAAAAGCTATTAATCATAGTGTTGCAATGTGTTGTTAAAGGTTAAAGAGGTAGTCTGGGTTTGTTGTTGTTGTGGAGATAGAATCCAGGGCCTCCTGTCCCAGCTCCTGGACTCTGAGGCTTTTGTTCTTGTTTTCTGTTTTTTTTTTTATTTTTTTCTTTCTTCTGAGGAACTTCCTCACTGTATAGCACAAATTGGATTTGGATTTGTAATTCTTCTGACTCAGCCTTCCAAATGCTGGAATTATAGTCTGATTTCAAATAATTTTTATTACTGTCAATTACCCAGGACATGAATGCAACTGTATAATTGTGCCTAGCTAAGATGACATCAAAAGATAACTTGATAATGGTTATCTTTGGGACTAGAGAGATGGCTCAACAGTTAGGAGCCCTGGCTGCTCTTCCAGAGGACCCGGGTTCAATTCCCATCACCTACATGGCAGCTCACAACTGTCTGTAACTCCAATTCCAGAGGATCTGATATCATCACACAGACATACATGCAGGCAAAACACCAATGCATATAAAATAAAATAAATAAATAAATCATTTTTAAAAAAATAAAAAAGTGGGTATCTTCTTCTATCATCCCCTTATCCACTTTTTCATATGTAAATTAATTTCAGGACTCTGGATATAAATCAGTGGTGGGGTGCTTGTTTTGGGGATACAAGGCCTTAAATTCTGTACCTAGCAACACACACACACACACACACACACACACACCCAAAGCACTGAATAAAATTTTGTATGAATAAACTATAACTATCATGACATTGCTATAACCTCTGTAAAAGCAACAGGCTTTTCAAGAGGCTAAGGGGTAGGATCTTCATGTGTTCAAAGCCAGCCTAGACCATGTAGTAAGGCCTTGTTTCAATACAAAACAAAGCAACAAATTGGTAAATTTTTAAAAAGGTTTATTTTCTTAATTATGTGTATGCCCGTGTGTTTGTGTGTAGATATGTGCATGTTGAGTATAGGTGTCTACAGAGGCCAGGAGAATACACTGGATGCCCTGGAGCTGGAGTTACACATGTTGTGAGCTGCCTGAAATGTGTTCTGGAAATGAACTCAGGTCCTCTGTAAGAGTAGCACTATTTTTTAACTACTGAGAAATCTTTCCATCCCCCAAATTCATAATGTTTATAAATTAGCCAAGTATTTCTAGAGGAAATATTGACATAATACATTGACATGCCAAGCACACACATTCCTTGACCCAGCTACTTCAATACAAACAGTTGGAAAAGATGCAAAGATGTATGTAGGTAGTTATTGATTGCACCATAGTTTGTAATAGTGAAAATGTGAACACAAGTCAAGGTCTCATTAGTAAGAAGTTGGCTAAAATACAGATCCCGTTAGAGTCATGCAGTGAAAGACTTTGAGCCACTAATTAACACAGGGGTCTACGGTGTGTTACTACATGGACAGAAGCAGATTTAAAATGGTTTATATAGTAGGCTGACCTATGTGTATATATAATATTGAAGAACTGAGCACAGTAGATTATCATTTGAATAACTGCCATTGCCCTTGCTGGTTATTTATTTTAATTTTAAAAAGCAACTGTAGGCCAGTCAACATAGTTGTTCACCTGAAAATACAAGGGAGAAAAAATACAATTGAAAAAAAAATCTCTCATTGTATATTCTGTTGAATGTATACTATTTGTACCTGTGGCAAGTTGGGATATCCAAAGACAGAGATCAAAGCAATACTTCTGCCTCTCAGGCTGGATGGGCTGGGTGGGCCCTCTGCATTTCTGAATTATATACTTCTAAAAACTCCTTTCCTACCACCAATTTCTGTTTCAACTGCTGTGAATTCTTTGTTTCTTTACGAACATATCAGTGATCACAATTGGCTCCAATATTTGAGTTCCTCTGCATCAATTTTCATATCACTAGTACCTTAGTTTTCTAACTGGGTTCATTTCCTAATATCCAGACAAACTTTGATTAGTTAAAAGAAAGGCTAAGAAACCGAAAGTTTCTTTATGAAAGTGTTTCAGAATTGAAAATTATTGCTCGACAGAAACTATGGAGAATTAATTTTCCACACCCAAAATTGGTGTTGGTGATTCAAGACAATGACCTAATGATATTTTGTTGGGTTACAGAGAGGGTTCGCTGATTAAGAGACTTGCTAATTTTGCATCAGATCCAGATTTGGGTCCCAGCACCCACATGGCAGCTCATAACATCTCTAACTCCTGTTCTCTGGTATCTGATTCCCCCTCTGACCTCCCTAGGCGTCAAGTACACAGACACACATGCGGGTAAAACACTAATGCATATGAAGTAAAGTAACTCAATTTTTCAACAAGACATTTTGCCGTTAGAGTCTCAACATCAAGACGATTTAGACGTGCCTGTCAATATATTGAAAGTCAGACCTTGTCATTTCACTTAACCATCTGACACTAGAGCAGTTGCTGTCGTGGACAGTGGCTCACATATGGCACATTTGGAAATAACACAGCCCTCCTACTTAAACATTTAAAGCTTACCATATAAGTAGAAGAGAGTGGAATGGGGGAGGGGAGAAATAGCGTAGTTAAATAGACTCCAGAGAGTCAACTGATCACATAAACAAAATTGCCTTGCAAACTGTAAAGTGCTTTGTAAGTGCCAACATCATCATCATTATTATTATGAAAATTATAGTTGGAAAAACCTGGGTTTAGTATTCTATACAAAATGTTGCATTATATCTGCATAACAGAAAGAAAATCCCACAGTGAGGGTCGCTAATCGATGGGCAAAAACCAGCTGTTCCTGTTTCTCCACCGCAGAAAGCACAGACCAACCTCTTTCTTCACAAGTGTCCTCAAAAAGGCGACCGTGGCTCTAAGAGTTGCTTATGTGGCCTGGGCATATGTGTGGATCGGGAAAAGGCAGCTTTGAGTGAGGAGGGGAAAGAGCCAGTGTCTGTGAAAAAGGCTGGAGCATTTGACTTGGGTAGTGGCCCCAGCTCCATGGGTTGGGCAGGCTTGGAAAGAGAACAGTGGGTGAGGAGCCCACTTAGGGGAGTTTGAAGTACATACCACACCCTTTGGAAGCATGGACCTAAAATATTTAACCCCATGGGGAAAATCATTTTCACTGTAAAAGGGTAGAATTTTTTTTTACCTCGTGGATGCTTACTGATGGGCAATGTTTTATTGCTCAAAGATGAGAAATTCAGAAGAGGTGACTCCACACAAGTCAGGAAGGCAGGGCTCTTTCCTCTCTGTAGCCAGCACAGACCTTAGCATTTACCCTCAACTGTTTATATTTATAAAAGTTAGACAGATTTAGTGCCTGACATCTAGGTTATGAAAAGTTAAGATCATTTTCCCAAAAAGGAACACTAACTTTTAGATGTGGCTGTCAATCAGTCAAGTTGGAATGAGATCTTGGCATGATCACAACATCATATTTACACCTTCTTCAGTTTCCAAAGCTCAGCCAACTGAAGGAAAATATTTGCATCAGGAGTTTCATCGGAAAGTCAAAATGGAGAGTGAAAACAGATCTTCGGGGAGGATTACATCATACAGCACATGAAAGCCCATCTGGAGTCGGGGATGACTAGGAAGGAGTTCAATTCAGTTCAGCAGGCCACCGTGGAGTATCGGCTCTGTGCTAGGGATGGGCTCGAGGCAGAGTGCAAAACTCAGCGAGAGGGTCTTCTCCATCTCAGGAATCAGACGTGGATTTCAAAAGTCAGATACTTAGAGTAGTTTGACATCAACTGGCCGTTCAGTGTTGCCAGGATCCAGCTGGGTTACTGTGAAATGACCCATTCACGTTAGAAGTTCTCCGTGGGGAGGTTACCTGGACAGTGCATCCAAAATGCTCTCAGTGCATAAGGTCAAACTGGATTCAAGGTTAGTTCTTAGATTTTCTTTTTTTTAGGCAGCCTTTTTTTTTTTTTTCAAGCCAGTTCCTTTGAATGTCACTAACTAAGATGATTTGAGGTAGGCGTGTCTTGCGCTGTGGAGTTCAGTCCATCGTAAATTTAAATAGAGAATAGAGTTCTGCTAAAGGCTTAGGCATAAATTGGAGATTGCTAAAACCAGAGATTTCTCATAATCTTTGGATGCTGACATTCCTATTTATTATAAGATGATTTCTCCCCAAAAGTTACTCTGTCCAGAGACTTAAAGTGTTTGATGATATGGTGCCTATGGCAATTATCTATAAGATGTAGGATTCAGAAACTCTGATATTTAGAGTTATTTTCACATGGTTAAGCTGAAGGCAGAAAAAAAAATCCTGTATTCTTTTCAGTCTCTGATATCTAGAAATAGCCTCCCAAGTGAACAGTTTTGCTGTCCCTGTGGTTGGGGTGAAGTTCATCTCATTTCACTCTTCCCTTCATCAGAAAGATACTGACCTAGCTTCAGGATTCTGTGCCCAGCAACACACTTTGCCAGTTTGAGGGAGAAGGCTAAATTAATACATGCA
>CABHPQ010164557.1:4704-29016 GCA_902168405.1 Peromyscus aztecus | reverse complement strand
AACCTGGAGGACTCACAGCTGAACCTGGAGCACTCACAGCTGAACCACGGAGGACTCACAGCTGAAGCATGGAGGACTCACAGCTGAAGCATGGAGGACTCACAGCTGAACCATGGAGGACTCATGCTTTGCTAACACTGAAGGGGGAAGGCGGGCAATCCTTGAGCTAGGAGGGGACATGGTTGTTCCTCTGAAGGAGGATGGGTGGGAAGGAAGTGAAGGGAGCTGCTGGCAAGGGTGGCCTGCGTGTTGATTTGTGGGTCTCAAGGTAGACAAATAAAAGATGTCAGCTTTCTGGCTTGTACCTGTAACCCCGGCACTCGGAGCCTGAGGCAGAATCGGTGTTCCAAGCTAGCCTTGGCTACAAAGAGATACGGTCTCCAACAAAACAAGCCAAGTCCAAACATGCAAAAAATTCCAAGAGAATAAAGTCAAAGCCACTGTCACAGTTAGCATGAGGTGGGGCCCCTGATGCCTTTCGTGAAACGCTCCCCACACTGAGGGTTCTTTGTGGCCAGCTTCCCTTCATCCTCTCTTAACAAAGATCCCAGCCTTTGAGATGCAGTCTGCCCTCACCTTTTGGATGGGCGGCTTTCCTGCCTTACAGTTTATAAAAGCGGCAGTTCAGAGCTGCACAGCTGGGTGAACGGCTTTTTTCTCACCAACGTTTGTCGCTCCATGGGAATAGCTTCACACTCCGTCACAGGATTCAGAATCCTGTGGCCAGGTAGCAGCACAAGAGGTTGGGATGAGTCATTAGAGGGAAACAGGGGTGGGGAGAGGTTGTGAGGAGGTAACCTAACCACATTTCTGCGGCATGAGCTGGTCCAAGCCGACTCGGATTCAAGCAGGCCGCGCGAGAACATTCAGAGATCTGTCTGGCAGGTACTTTGTATGTGGAACACACACCTCGTCTTAGAAGCAACCTGATCCGAAAGTAGCAGGAAATAGCAGCAGGTGGAACACTGGGAAGCCTTTCCCTTCTGACGGGGCAGCAGGCTCTCACTCACTCACAGCCATAAAAGCCGGGTGTGGAGCTGTGCACTTCCAGCTGTTCTGGAAGCATCTCTTGAGAGCCAGAACTTGAGAATGGCCTGAGCATCATGGTGGGACCCCAGTTCTAAAAACAGCAAGCAAAGCTGGTTGTTTCCCATGTGCTTTCTGACTGGCCAACCCCTCCCCAGCACCTCTTCCCTACCCAATACAATGAAAAATATGCTGAAAGGCCACGGATTGCAGACTCGAGGTCTTGACTTGCAGATTCATACCCTGCTTGGGTTTTGACTCAGGTGATGTATGAAAGACTCTGGCCTCATGTTGAAATGGTGGCTTCTGAAGGGGCAGAAGCCTAGTGAGATAAGCAATCTAGATGTCCAATCAAGGACTCAGAGGGTTCCAGCTATGTCAGACATTTACTCCTGTAATGTGGGATGATCACCCCACGTGCTTTGAACCTCTGTTTGAGAGAGCACAGCCAGTGAGTCAGGACAGAATCCTTAGCTCTGCTAAATCTGGGGAACAGCGGGGGACAGGTGTCTCCCTTCTCCTTCTTCTAAGCTTTGCAACCTTGGGGATAGAGCACGCAGATTGCCCATCAGTACTCACAGAGTTGGATGCAAAGCCTGTGGTAAGTGCCAGAAAGCTATAACTTTCTTGAAAGCGAGAGGATGTCTAGTTCTGGATGGCTAGGGTGCATTATCCTTTAGAATGGATTGTCTACTTAATCAAGATGTGTGCATCCTCTTGGAAGAACAAATCTTGTTTGGTCTCTGGATACCTGCTGTGTGACGTATGACTCCTTCTAAGTGACTGTCAGACTGAGAAGAAATGGATCCCACGTTGAAAGGTGGCCAAGGAAAGACCCCGTCAGCTTGCTTGGTGGGGGCCTGTAGTGTTTTGTGGGTGGCCTGCAGCATGACACTCTTTCCTCCCTTCCTATCCAACTCTTCTTATGTGAAGAGTTTGAATGAGGAGACAGAGCTCACAGAAAAAGTCCAAGAGGGGAAAAGAGTCAAACCTATTTGGAATCAGTTCCCTGGCATAGACATGCATTCTACTTTTTGCCCAGTTCCTGTGAAATCTTATGATCCATGAAGGCCAATTAAAACAGAGCCCAGGCATAGGAAGAAGCCAAGAGACATGTATAATTATGAGAACCAGAACTTTAGTAGGGGAAGAAAAAAAAAATAATCCAAGGAGAAGCCAAGGCCAATTATCAGAACTGCTAATTTTACCAACCTAATCATTAATGAACACCATGTTTCTGAAAAGAATGCTAAGAGAGTAATTGTATTTCAAGGGCTTGGAAACTGCTAAACTCTGAAGTTGTACAATTTGTGCAAATTAATATGATAAAAAGAGACAATTAAGGTTTATAATTAACAGATAAATACAAATGATCTGGTGAAGACAATCTCAAGTTTCTGCTCTGTCTTATGCAGCAGCGTAATTGATTTTTATAAATGCTAATTTACGGTACATGCTCTGTTAACCATTAACACAGAGACGAGAACATAGAATAAACGCAAGTCAAGGAGGGATGTGAGCCAAGGAGCTAAAAGCCTACGTCTAGCCGAGGGGGAAAAACAGACAGGACACCAAAAGCTGGAATATGGCTTGGAAAAGAGGAGCAGAATTACCAAACCACAGTCTTCTCCCTATTTCTTCGTGACCATCCATACCAGCACAGGGGGAAAAAGACTCCCCACATCCATCCGTGACTGGGATGTAGCTCAGTTGGCAAAGTGACTGGTAAGCATCCACCAGGCCCAGAGTTTAGTCTCCAGCTCCACACAAACTGGGTGTCATGGCAGCACACTTCAAACCCACGCTTGGAAGGAGGAGTTCGGAGGACCAGGGGTTAGTGATCATCCTTGACGACACAGGAGGGCAGCAGGCCCTGAACCAACGTGCAATACTTCTGCCTCAGCCTCCTTTGGCACCTAGGCCTAGACCCTCAAGCCTGGCTTGTTGAAGTTTTTTTTTGAAAAACGCTTGAAACAAATCTAAAAACCACAAAGAAGCATGCCCTGGTGAGGGTGGATATCTCATGTCCTGGGACCGAGGGTGAAATATGTGACTAAACCCTCATCTAGACTGGACGTCAAAGGAAGAAATTGCCAAGAAGTGTCTCTGAAAATCCTTTTAAAAAAACCAGACCAGGGATCACTTCTTAAGTGGTCAGCTTGAGCCAGGCACTGGCTCAGCTACCATGCCCAGACAGCCCCCACCTCATGGGACTGCGCTGGATAGGTGTGTCTGCCGGAGTGGTGATGTTTTCTCATAGGAAATACCCAGGCAGCTCTCTGAGGCCTGAGGTGGAAGCAACTTCATGGCTAAGGGGGCTATATTAAGGGCGCCTGTCTCAGAGAGGGACCCGAAAAGATCATGTCCTGGGTAAAACACTGTGGGCAATGAAGAGACAAGGTGGTCAACACGGCAGCATCAGCGTGACATCGAACCTGGTGAAAAAGTTAATGCTTTTGTAAAATAGTGGATTGTGGGTTACACTTTATACCTCATTGAGCTGTCACCCTAGTAAGCCATTGATACTGCTAAGACTCAAGACCGTGTCTCTTGGGAACACTGTAATGTCTCTGGAACTCCGACGGAATTGATTCTTTCCACGAAGATCGCTGCTTTTGTAATAGTTAATTAAAGATGCGCAGAAGATACGCAGGTGAGGCGCAGTCAGATCCCCGGCCTTGGGAGCTGGTAGTGTGCCAGCGTGATCCACAGGCAAGCACAACTGTGTCAGCGGAAGGACAGAGAGAGGTGGACGGTTCTGTCTGAGCGGTGGGAGAGGCCTGATGAGGAAGTGAGGAGCCGGGGAATGGTAACTCAGTGGAGTTTTCCCCAGTAAAGGAGCAAAGAAGAGTTACTTCAGGCTGGTAAAAGGTAGACGAAAACGTAGTGCACTAGGTTTACTGGTGAAGAGGGACTCTAGCTGGACCAGAGCACGGGTGGCAGAGGCTGCCGGGGGGGTGAGGATGCAGCTGAAGGGTGTGTACACTTTTCCCAGGCAGAGGGGAGATGTAACCCATGGGAGAGTGGCGGGATCATGTGTGAGGCTGAGGAGGAGCCGGTGCAGCAGAGACAGAGGCCAGAGGACAAGATGAGGGAGAGGAAGGTCGAGGAAGGCTGTGTGGGATGCTTTAGAATAAACCACAAGACTGGTGATACTTTCTCTCTAAAATATGACAAGTTTTACTACAGAGAATAAATTAATCCTAGCTTTGAAAAATCCACATTGTATAAGAGAATGACACCTGCCTACAGAGCAAGACTTACAGCATTTTCAGCAGGAGGAGGGCATTCAGTTCACTGGTAAGATCGCAAAGGCTCTAGATGATAGACAGCATTTTGCTTAATTTTGAAGTGTTTTTAAAATCTGGGCATGGTGGTACATGCCTGTAGACTTTTACTTGGGGGATAGAGGCAGGAGGATCATGAGTTGAAGGTCAGTCATGACTATATCATGAGACCTTATCAAAGAAATAAAAAAGGGGCTTAGAAGTAGTTTACCTTGATGCTATATTGGAGTAACCTGATGCATAAATTAGTTCAAAACACATAATACTGTTTCGATGCCCTTTTGAATTCCGACTCAAAGCTTTCATAACCATCAGGAGTTTCCTACACTTCACAGCTCAGAGGTAAATACAGAGAGGCAACCATGGGCATGTTGTTGGGTGTTGGCAAGTCTGTTTGGTCTGGTGAGCCCTGGGTGGGTGACTAAACAATGCCATCTATTTCTTCCAAATATGCTGTTCTCCAGAGTGATTGCACCATGGGATGGACAGTGCCAACCAGATTGGGATGGACAGGTTCAAAGAGTGTGGGTATGTAAAGCCTGAAAAATCTCCATGAGGAACAGGAGCGATTTGATTCAGGCCCCAGAAATCTCTGCGAGAACTAATGCTGTCAGCAGAGGCTTGGCAGTCTTTCCAGTGGATTAAAGGCCCTCCCACTGATGGGGAGATGCTGTAGGTGTCACTCACCAGAGGGAGGCGTCGTTCTCCTAGGCACTGAAACCTCTAAGTTTCATACGGAACTATCTTATAAAAACTGTTGGATTATCTTAGGCTGCACGGACTACTTTTCACTTCGTGCTGCCCCTCTGGGGATGTGTGCCCAGGTACCACTCTCCACCAGCCACATGGAGAATGACCCAATTGTGCCTTAGATTCCTCTAACTACGATCTATCGATTTTCTTTCTCCCGCAGTAAGCAGGGTTATCTGGGTTGTTCCAAAGCAATTAGGTAAAGGAGCGTTTGGTTGGACTGCCCCTTCCACCTTGAAGGATTCTCTCTCTTCTCTGTTATAGCCTTCAAAGCTCCAGCCCCTTATACAGCCAGGAGTTGCTTTTCTGCACCAATAAGCAAAAGCATTACAATATTAATAACCCTCGGCCACGGGCTTAGCTTCCTCCCCTTGCCATGCTTGGATGGTTCCCTCCGAGTGTGAAGTAATCAATAGTGGCTTGAAATGCATTCAGGCTTTCACACACTCCATGAAGTTTCCAAAATAAGCTGGTGGCAAGCGTTTAATTAGCTCATTTTGTTTCTGCCAAGGCAGAGGTGCCGACTTGAGGAGTCCCAGAACTGGGATAAAATAGAGCTGTTCTAGAAGTTTCTATGCCTGGTGGTAAATGGGGATGGGATTCAGAAGATAAATGATTCTGCTTCTCCTACTCTCTCTGTGGCTCTAGGTGTGTCTCTTTGGTGTCTTCTCCCGTTTGCCTTTGGCTAAGAAGAGCAAGGTGGCCCTCAGTTTTGAGCAAGGATTCTTCTATCAGCATAGCCCAATGCTAAGTGCCAGCCACCATGCTGAGTGTTGAGGATAAAAGATGTACCAGACACTCCGAACAGGAAAAGAAAGAGACAGGATTAGACTAGTGTTGGCTCTGGACTGGGATGGGCTTTTGGCTAGAACTGTGTGGGGAGAATCGTGTGAGTATCTCAGGGTTGGGACTGAGCCAGCAGCGTCTGGGGCAGAGCTATCTCTGCAACGACATGAAGCTGAGGATTATCCACAGGGTCCAGGTTCTTTTCCTCTCGTTTTTTTGTAGCAGGGAGAGATTTATTTTCTCCCTGGGCCCTGTCAAGAATATTTATTTCTGCACTCTGCAAAGCATCCAAAGAGAGGAAGTTTCTCTTCGGATGTTTGTGTTGGGAGCTATGGGCAAGGTCTTGCTGATAGCGATCAGTGGTTTTGAAGGCTCTGTGTTTCCATCAAGATGAGTCGGCAATGAATCTCACGCGCACACACACAGGAAAAGGCCACAGTGAACTCCAGGTGAAGAGGAAGCGGAGATTAGCTGGCCTGGAAAGACCTCCTGCTGCACAGGCGGGAAACCCAGAAGGGTACACACAGGCTGAAGGTGAGAAGTCCTCCGGCCTTTCTTTGGTTCTCGGAGAACCAAACAGCTCAAAGCTCCTGGGTTACCAGTCCCAACCTGGGACTTCTAAATCTGCATGGGAATCTCAGTCAAGCCCCCACTGGAGACAGAAGCACCACATACATAGGCAACAGATCTGTCCTCCACGGCTACAGCCTCATTTGTTACTTAGGCTTTGACTTGGTTCAGAAAAGTGGAGGCCGTTTACCCAGATGCCTACATAAGTAAGTAAAACCCAAAATAAGGCGTACTGCCAGGTATGTATAGACTTGGATCCACTGAAAGATTCATGTCTGGTTGGCAAGATGGCACAGGAGGTAAAGGCATTTGTCACACAAACCTGTGGGCGATCCCTGGAAGCCACATGGAGGGGGAAGGAGAGAACTTACTCCTCACAACTGTTCTCTGACCGCCACACGTGTGCAATCATGTACATGCTATGGCATATGTACCCGTCCACACATACTAATAATAAACAAAAGGGCCTGAGAGATAGCTCAATGGGTAAAGACTCTTTTGACTAAGCCACTGACTTTGACCCCCAGGACCCACATGGTGGAAAGAGAGAGCTGACTCCTGAAAGTTGTCCTATGGCTTCTACCTTCATGCTGGGGCATGTGTGCGTCCACACAGGTGCACCCCCACATCCGCCCCTGTCCGCTCCCAGAGAGAGAGAGAGAGAGAGAGAGAGAGAGAGAGAGAGAGAATAAAAATAATAGATTAGTGTCTTTGAATTAACAAATATGTCTCTAGAAATTTATTACCAGGACGAGTTGAAATCTACTGTTTTTCATATTCTTTGAACATCTGTTATCTGCTTTTAGAAAATGCAGAAATGTCTTAATTAACAATAAAATATAGAAATGTATCCGTGTGTTGAAATAACAATGAGGCAAACGTGTGCGTGCCTAGCGCACATGTGAAGATGAGGATGTAGAAAGTGTTTTAGGAGCCCTCTACATTTGTATTTCCTCGGACCCTTTGCCAAATCTTCAGCACATATGCAGCAGATTCAAATCACCCCTGGGGGCTGGAGAGTACTTACTGATCTTTTTGCAGAGGACCTGAGTTCAGTTCCCAGCACTTGTGTTGGGCAGCCCACAATTGCCTGTAACTCTAAATCCAGGGGACCCAAAGCTTTCTTCTGGTTCCCAGGGACACTGGCTCTCATGTGGTATACACACACACACACACACACACACACACACACACACACACACACAAATAAATTTTAAAATTGTCATTTTTTAAATCGATTTTCTTTTTATCACTTATAAGTATATTCCTAAGTAATATATAAATTCATTCTGTGTTTTAAGAGATCTACTGTTGACTTCTTAGTCTCAGTATTATGTTATTGAGATTTTAAAAAAATATTGATGTGTACAACTAAATTTCATGTATTTTCTCTGTTCTATAGTGTTCTAGTTTACAAATACACCAACACTTATTTGAATAGACTACTCTTGGTATGTATTTGAGTTATTTCTAGTTTTTTCCATGGGCATATGGCTAATTACTATGACTATGTAATAACACAGAACGTACCAAAAAGTCTCAAGGGTATGTCCTTACGATGTTGGGTGGGATGTAAAGCATGTGACTGACTTTACTCCCCCTTGAAGTGACGATTATGATTGGGAACTGGCTCTGGGGTTTCCAGTGTTGTTATCGAGAGAGCTGGGGTTTAGAACTCCCTACCCAGCTGCCCCACGAGGCCTTGGGAAGCAACAGTATAGGCAGAATGTTCTAGCATAACTTAACGTCAGCTCTTCCTCTTTACTCACCAGTGAAGCCATCCTCCTGGGTCTCTGTCTCTGCTGTCGAGTTCCTGGTGCAGTCCGTAGACCCTGAGCACCCACCCTTTGGGGCTGGACACTGAGCAGCAGTGAGCCGTGTCTGTTCGCCTGACACTGGGCATTGACTTCCCCCAGCAAAGCCAGTTCTGCGCTTGTTCACTGTGAAATGCGGGTTTGACTTTCCCGCTCTCCACGCTAGGAAATGTCCAGTTGTTGCGGGATATTTGATCACATTGTATAAAGATGTGTCTCTGTCCTTCCTCACCTGCCTAAGGCACCTTCTGATTGGTTTAATAAAGAGCTGAATGGCCAATGGCTAGGCAGGAGAGGGTAGGTGGGACTTCTGGGCAGAGATTGTAACTCTGAAGAATCTAGGTGAGAAGGATTTGCCAGCAAGATGTGGAGGAAGTCGGAAGTACAGTATAGAGGAGAGATAACGAACCATGTGGCAAAGCATAGATTAATATAAAGGTGTTAATTTAAGTTTTAAGAGCTAGTTGGGAACAAGCCTAACCTAAGGTCAAACTTTCATACTTAATAAGAAGTTCCTGTATCATTAATTGGGAGCTGGTGGTCCAAAGAGAGACCTGCTACATCAAGTCATCTTCCAAAGGGACAGCTTCAGCCCAGCTCTGACTATATGTTCACCAAGGCATAGTATTTACAAATTTATTTTCAACACATCATTTTCTTGGTCAGTCTTGTGGCTATGAAACTGTAATGGTTGAGCTTTAATTTACATTTCCTTAATTGCTAATGAGATTGAACATCCTTTAGGTCATTCAAGTTTTCTCTTTCGTGAAGGTAGAGATTAGTGGCTTATTTTCTAAGTAGTTTGGCTTTCTAAAAATTGAATCATGCAAATTATTGGTAGCAATTTTGATCTCCTGGTTATTGCCAGTATTTCCTCTAATTCTGTGACTAGACTTTTTTCTCCTCTGAGATCTTCTGTAAACAGAATTTCTAGGTTTATATTTTTTCTCCTTCTCTCCTTTCTTTATTCCTTCTTTCCTGTATTTCTTTATTTCTTCTTCATGTGTGCTGTATGTGTGTGGGGGAAGGGGTGAAAAAAGGGGAGAGAGCAGGCTAGAATCTGACTTTGTGGTCTTCCCCTGCCTCTCTCCATCTCGTTTTGACGCAGGATCTGTCACCGATCCTGGAGCTCTCTGTTTGAGTTAGACCAGCAAGCCCCAGGGACCTTCCTATCTCTGCTTCCCCAAGAGCTGGGGATCCAAACTCAGGTAGTCAAGCTTGCATAGACATGCCTCCAGCCTCCTGTCAACATAATTTCTTAATTTTAATTCAGCCGATTATATTGATGTTTTACTTTATGGTTTGTGGGTTTTTTTTCTTATTTACAAACTCCTTTCTTAACCATAGGAAGTTCAAATATTTGCCTTAATTTTCCTCTAAAAATTTTGTATTTTAACTGTTTGCTTTTGGGACTTTAATCCTGGAATTGATGTTGGTTTGTGGTAGAAATCTAGTCTAGCGAATCTTTCTCTGTCCTGCCAGCCAGCTCCCAAATAATGACACAGAAACTTATTATTTATGAAAGCCTGACTGATAGCTTAGGGCTTGTTCCTAACTAGCTATTATAATGTAAATTAACCCATATTTTTTATTAATCTATGTTTTTCCATGTGGCTTTTACCTCTATCCCATTTTGTGTGTCTGACTCGTTCCTTATCTGTCTGGCTTCTCCATTGTTCTTCTTCCCAACATTCTCTCTGCCCCCAAAATTCTGCCTAGCTATTGACCATTTAGCTT
The DNA here is from genome assembly GCA_902168405.1 of Peromyscus aztecus. Taxonomy (NCBI): domain Eukaryota; kingdom Metazoa; phylum Chordata; class Mammalia; order Rodentia; family Cricetidae; genus Peromyscus; species Peromyscus aztecus. Next base: position 19,046 of record CABHPQ010164557.1, on the reverse strand, counting down.
TTTATTAAACCAATCACAGTAATATATTTTCACATAGTATAAAGGAATATGCCACAAAAGTCCAATTTATTTTTTTCCATATTGATTATGATCCCAGCACTTCTCAACAAAATATCTGTATTTGTGAGCCATTTTTAGAGTTACTATTACCTTTCCTCTGTTAGAAGATATACTTAAGAGTATTCAAATTTTACCTATCTTTGACTAGTATATCTTCAGGAACTAGGTCACTTTAGAAGGCAAACAGCTAGTTCTCAGGCTCCAGCAAGGAGCATGGAGGTGGAGAACATTTTTTACCAGATGAACAGGGAAGAAAGGCAAAGTAAATATTTGGCTAAAGTGAATGGTGACCTTAATTAGGTCAATCCAGTGGAAAGTACCTAGTGAGAGGTTAGTAGGGGTTTCTGGTTGGTTAAACTTAAATTGTGTTTTACTCTTCAGACTGAACTGGATTTGGAGTTGCTTAGAACCCTAAGGCCCTGAAGCTGTGCCAGCCTGATAGTTTTCCATGCATGTTAAACAAAGCTCCTTGCTGGACCTTGTGCGTGGGACTGCTCCAATGTCTGAGACTTTATAGACAGGCTTGTCATTGGATAAAACAAGCTCCCATGAGCTTCGGCATTTTCTCTCCCTTGGGTCTCTGATATTTCTACCTAAATTTTAGAATCAGCTGTTAGGTTCTGCAGACAAATAAGCAAAACGTTAGGGTTTTATTTTGGTGGCCTCAATTTGGGGAAAATGGATGTCTTTACATAACTGAATTTTCTCACCCATGAACATGATTTTTCTCTGCTTTTATCTAAAAAATAAAGATTTCTTTACTAAAGTTTTGTTTTAGAGACCTTTCTGTTGCTGTGACAAAGTACCGTGACCAAGAGCAACTTAAGGAAGAGTTTGTTTTGGCTTGTGGTTCCACAGGGAGAGTTCATAACGGTGGTGGGGGTTGGGGGGGTGCGTGGCAGTTCCTTCCTTTCTTCCTTCCTTCCTTCCTTCCTTCCTTCCTTCCTTCCTTCCTTCCTTACATTCCCTCCTTTCCCTCCCCCCTTCACCTCCCCCCCCTCCTCCTTCTTCCCTCCCCCTCCCCTTCCTCCCTCCCCCCCAAGAGTCGCCTTGCTTACTTTTGTTCTCCCACCGACCTGCATCCACAGAGATTAGGGTCTGATGCTATCTGTCCTGTTATTGAGTTTGTGGCTGCTCTCCTGATTTCACATGTGCCGACTGCAAATGACACTTGCCCAAACTTTCCCAATAGGTTGGGAAATTCACAGGCTGTGAGTGGTCACTCTGATCTTCTTTGCTACATGAACAATCTTTTTTTTTTCCTTTTCACTTTTTCTTTTATTGAAAATAGAGTCTTTTCATACAATATAGTCTGATTATAGTTTCCCCTCCTTTCTTTCCCCCACTTCCTCCCCATCTCCTCTCCCTTCCAGATCCACCCTCTTTCTGCCTCTCATTAGAAAGGAACAAGCTTCTAAGAGATAATAACCAAGCATGACAAAATAAAATATAATGATAAAACAAAAGCCATCACACTGAGGCTAGACAAAGGCAACCCAACAGAAGGAAAAGAGCCCTAAGAGCAGGCACAAGAACCAGGTACCCACTCATTCACATACTTAGGAGTCCCATAAAGATACTAAGCTGAAAGCTATAAAATGTACGCAGAGGACCTAGTGCAGACCCATGCAGCCCCCGCGCTTGCTGCTGCAGTCTCTGTGAGGTCATAGGTGCCTTTCTTAGTTGATGCAGAGGGCCCTGTTCTCCTGGTATCATTCATCCCCTCTGGCTCTTCAACTCCTTCGGCAGAACCCCTCTTTCATGGGGTTCTCTGAGCTCTGAGGGGAGAGATTTGGTAGAGACATCTCATTTAGAGCTGTGTGTTCCAAGGTCTCTCTCTCTATGCATTGTCTGGCTGTGGGTCTCTGCATCTGTTTCAGTCTGCTGCAGAAGGAAGATTTTCTGATGATGACCGAATAAAACACTGATCTGTTTGCCTGGCCTGTTCGGCTGGGAAATTATATTTTCAATCACCTGACAAAAGCTGAGAATAAAGTAGAAGAGGGACAAGACTATGCACTCTCAAAGCCACCCCCAGTGACATGCTTCCTCCAGCAAGACTCCGCCCCATGAAGGTTCTGCAATCTCCGCAAACAGCGCTGCTGACTGGAGACCTGAGGCTATGAGACACGTTCCTCAATGAGAGAAACAAAAGGTTTATAAGGTTGATAATTTTCTGCCATAAAGAAATCTTTTAAATCATGCTATTAAGAATGGTATTTTAATACATTTTTACCTCTGGGGCTGGAGAGATGGCCCTGTGGTTAAAAGTGCCTGCTCCTCTTGCAGGAGGAGACTGGAGTTTGGTTCCCAGCACCCGCATTTGATAGCTCACGATTTCCTGCAACCCTAGCTCCATGGGATCCAACTCTCTCCTGGTGTCTGCAGGCAACTGCACTCACGTGCACATGCCTCCCCACACCTACACATAATTATAAATATTAAAAAAAATTCTTAAAAAGGGATTTAAAAAAATTGCTTGTTTTTGGGAGGCAGAGCCAGGTGGATCTCTGTGAGTTCGAGGCCAGCCTGGTCTACAGAGGAAGATCCAGGACAGGCATCAAAACTACACAGAGAAACCCTGTCTTGAAAAATAACAACAACAAAAACAAAAACAAAAACAAAAACAAAATTACTTGTTTGTGTTGACAAGTAGGATGAAGTTGATTTTTACATAGTTTCTTGTAACTTTTAACCATTTGCCCTGTGGAGTTTTATTTTCCACATCCACAGATCTCTTGCCAGCACACATGGTGATACTGCTTTATTTCCTCTTCGCCCTGCCTCTTTCTGATGGCCGGTGTTGAACAGAGATGAGAGTGATCTCGGAACACTTGTCTGTTTCTCATCTTAAAGGGTACGCTTCTGGTACCTCACCATCAGGCCGCTGTCTGCCGCTTGTTGATCATCGTAAGCTTTTCATTGCATTGAGCAAGTTTTCATCCATTCCGAGTGTGTTACTATTCCCTTTTTAGAAAAAAAAAAGTATGAAAGCTCGCTTTTCTGACAGGACTTCCCCACTGGAATGCACGTGACTGTGTTGTCTTTCTCACTTGGTTAACACGAGCAGCTGCATCCCTCACGTATGTCTAATGTTACGTCATCCTTGCCTTCTCGGTTGGGGTCGTATGATACTGCGGATTGGATCTAGGACCTCTCACATGCCAGACCATCTTCACATTCCTGAGATGGTCACCCTTGTTATGGTTTTCATGTGTTATTTAAATCAACTTGCTAATTAAAATGTTTTTGCATTTATGTTCACTAGTATAACTGGCTTGGGATGTTTTTTTTTTACTTGTTGTTCTTAGAGTTTGGTGCCGAGAAGGCTTTTTAAGGTTTTGAAGATTTAATTTTCTTAGAGAAGTTTCAAGTTCACAGCAAGATCGAAAAGCAGGCACAGAAACTTCACGTATACCCGTGGTCCTCAGTCCATGGATAGTCTCGCCGTTATGGACATCTCCCACCAGAATAGCACATTTGTTACATTTGATGAACCTGTGTTAACACATCAGTCACCCCAAGTCTGTGACTCGCAGTTGGGCTCATATATCATAGAGGAGGTTTAGATGTATGTGTGCTGCATGCATCTACTCTTCAGGTGAGTGGTCCTCTGTATAGAGTATTTTACTGGCTGGGTGGGGGTGGTGCACACCTCTAACACCAGCACTCGGGAGGCAGAGGCAGACAGATCTCTGAGTTCAAGGCCAGCCTCGTCTACAGAGTGAGTTCCAGGATAGCCAGGTCTACATAGAGAAACCTTGTCTCAAAAAACAAAAATGAAACAAAGAGAAAAGAATATTTTTCTGACCTAGAAAAATCTTTTGTGCCCGGACTGTTCATGTCCTCTAGTTCCTTCCTTCTGGAAATGCTTTTTAAGTTAGAATAGTGAGACAAAGGCAAGATGCAGATTTGAGAAGAAAGGTGAGTTAGGAGAGAGGCTAGAATGCAGGATTTGTGCAGGGAGAGCTCTTACATGGCCAGGAATTCGGCCCTGAGTTTCTTAGCAGTGAATTTAAATCAGTTTCACAATTCACAGAAGTCAATGAGCTAGAATCGAGGAAGCTGTTTAGAACAGCAGAACAAGATTTTTATGAGGTGTCCCAAAAGTGGCCCACAGTGATAGGAATTCTAGCCACGCCCCATGACCTTGCATGCCCTGGGGAGACACCTAGTCATTTTCCCGTAGTCATTCCGAGTAGTCATTTCCAGGGCCATACGCCCTGTGCTGCGTGGTCACGTAATTTGCACACAGTGTGATCACGTAATCTATGCACATGCGCGTAGACACGTGGGCCCATATGTGCATGCACAGGGGTAGTCCATAAAAGGGTAGATCCCATGTACCCTCCCCTGTCTCTGCACATGTCTTTCAAACAGGCCTGAGCACAACCTTTCCTGTCCCTCCCTACTCCTAGTAAAACTCTCATAGTGGATTTTGTTGTGAATTAGGAGAGAGGCTAGAATGCCTCTCTTTTTCTTCACAGGGCAAACAGCGCAGCATAAAACCAACACACAGACTGCTCTGTGAAGTTGGATTACCTGAGATCCAACCCCATTTGACAATTTACTATGTCCTTTGTACTAGGCACCTAATCTCTGAGTTTAAGGTAATTATGATATCTACGCATGGCTGTGCGTCACCGCTTAAATGACTCAATACACGTTAGTTACTTTGCAAAGTGACTTTATTTTATTTTATTAGGACTAAATAAACACTAATTTTATTTTTTAAATAGAGGACGGAGCAAACATCTCACTTGAGAAAATACTGTTTGATGAGGACAGTGATCCCAACAAAATCCTTTTAAGGATTGTTATTAGTCTGTCATTTTGAGCATGCATATCCTTCAGGTAAACTTTCACAAGTGATGCTTTCTGGCTGGAACTTGCTAAGTTTTGGGCGTAGTGAATACCTGCAATATATATGAATACATATATTATCTTGAGGAAAATTGAAAACACATACTGCTAAACTATTGCTTTGACCCTAAATTATGAAAGGAGTTTAGGTACCCGAATTAGCTGCTTTTCTCAACACTGTGACAGGATGTCTGATGTCTGCATCTTAATGGAGGCTTATGCTGGCTCACACTTCAGAGGGTCCCGGACAGCATAGTAGGAAAACATGGCTGGGGCAGGGGACCTTCAGCAAGAGGCTGCTTGCTCACATCTCAAGACCAGGAAAGGAGAGAAAGGGAGAGAGAATGCCGGAACTCATTGGCTTTCTGGAATTTGTCCTTATTTCTCTAGTCAGGGACCCCCTGCCTGTGGAATGGTGCCACTCACATTCAGAGTGAGTCTTCTCACCTCAGTGAATCCTCTCTGGAAACATCTTCGTAGACCCACCCAAAGGTGTGCCGCACTGATGCCCTAGGCATTTCTTAAGCCAATTAAGTTGACAATCCACAGCATTCCAATACCTAGAGGAATTAATTTACTGAGTTAGATAATTGACTGCGCCACATTCCAGTAGAACAGTGGAGTAAACGCGTGTTAACACACTTGAGTTTACTATGCGCTGAACAGTCACAGCAGGCAGACACGGCTACCATCCGGGGCTCACAGAGGAGTTGTGCACCGTGAGCGGCAGGGCTGAGATTCCCAGGCCGGAAGTCCAAGGGTATGTGAGATGCCCACACGAAAAGATGAATTTAATTTAGAATAGCTAACCTGCGGGTAGCCCTTCTCTGCAGTAGGAACTTTACACCTGGCCACTATACTCCAAACGCCACAGAGTAAAAGTTTTCAATTCTGCCTGAGAGCCAACCTTGGACTGCAAGATTCGTTTCATAAGGAATGTTAGTGAGTCTGAAGAAATCTTGTCACTCCACTGGAGGTCCTGAAGGGTGTCTGGCAGAATCTCCTTGTGCTCACTACACAGCCTGAGTGCCAAAGGCCTTAGCGATGCTCAGCTCTGCTGTGGAAGACACAGAATAATTTAAACATGATGATAAGGGGAACAAAAAGGGTAGACTTTAGGTTAAAGTAGGTGAGTGTGGAGAGGAACTGAAGAGAACTGTGAAGAGGAGGTGCTCTCCATGTGCATGAAGGAACTCAACAGCAGTCTCGTGCTGTGAGGGGAGACGATGCCCCTCCTCCTTAGCTCCGAGTATCACAAAACATGGCTGTGTCCTCAGTGTATCATGTCAGGAGTCATGAGGTGTGAGTTGCTTTTGTCTGGATGTTTCTACTGTAAAGTGACCATGATGTGGCTTGGTAGTTTGAGGCTATCTATCTGCATCTTGTTTTTCCCTTCTCCCCTGACACATCTCTAACTTTAACCATTGGTGTCTACAAATGGAAGTTTCTGTGAGGAGGTGTTGGATACTGTTTTAAAAACAAACAATGCATTCAGTTCCTTCATGTTGCCACACCACTCTGCATCCAGAAGTCCCTTGGTCCTTAAAGGTCAAACACCAAGGACCTTGCCAAATTGAAAGAAAGGCAACTAAAGACTTCAAGCGTGTCACTTGGCAAAACTATCCCCAGGTGACTTCTCACATCTGGCAAGCCAAGGTCACATAGTCCAAGGTGGAGTACTGGCCAATTCCTGGAATTATGAGACATTTAAGATTTTCTGGATCAGGTCCCCTGGGTCTAGGTGGGGCTCAGTAGTGAGTCATGTTTACAGAGAATCAAGACCTAGCTTTAGAAAGTGTGGTTTCTGGTAGCTGAGGGTTTGAGTAGCTTGAGGGTCTTATCCTTCAGTCCTGAAAGAACCAACAGGAAAATCACTTTCTGAAAATAAGTGTGAGAACTGGCCCAATGGCCTCAAAGGAAAGGCAAAAATACGGTCTAAGTAGAGCCTCTACAGGGTAGAAAGGCACATTGTTATAGCCGAGGCTCTGAGTGCTGACCAACGTGTCCTTTAAGAAAGGACACAATGTGGTCTTCTTGTTGAAGAGATCAGATAATGGATTTGAGACTGCTGACCTCTTTTGTCATTTTGAATAAGAAGTCCTGTTGTCCTGGCCTGTTTCGAGACTGAAACAGACTTTCTTGTGTGTGCCCATGTTGCTTAACGCAACTGACAAGGAGAGGAATGGTTGGGGTGTGTGTGTGTGTGTGTGTGTGTGTGTGTGTGTGTGTGTGTCCAGCAGAGATTGGAGAGGTGGCTCAGTGGTGGTTAAGAGCATCGGCTGGTCTTGCAGAGGTCCTAGGTTCAGTTCCAGCACTCACCTGGTGGCCAACAACCATCTGTAACTCCAGTTCCAGGGATTCTGCAGCCCTTCTCTGGCCTGCATGGGTTACTGCATGCATGTGGTATACTGACATGCATGCAGGCAAAACATCACACACACGAAACAAAAATAAATAAATCTTTCAGAAAATAGCTGCCATTAACCCTCACAGTGAAGGCAGAGAGCCCTACAACGAGAGGAGCTTCCTTTGGCCTCCCTAACTGAGGAGGGACACAGAGACCTGAATAAAATATACCAGATGCTGACAGGGATGTGAAGTCCAGAAAGGGCTCCTTCTTTGCTCTCCTCCCTCAAGAGTGAGATGAAGAGTCAGGAACATCAATGCCCCCTGCTTCTCCCCGCCATGAGCCCGTCGGCCTTTCCAAGCGGTTGCTCTTGGCATAGTCATTCATACTCTCCCTTACTAAAAATTTTAATTGTTCTGTTTTCTTCCACTCAGCTGGTTGCATACGTGCCTTTTCTCACACAAACTCTGAGCCATTTGAGAGCAATTCTATTATTATAAGAAAGGCATTCCATTTCTCTGTGTTTATTTATATCTCTATGGATTTATGAGTGCTTGCTTTTTTGTTCCATGAATCATAATTCATTACTACTATTATTTATTTTGATGCTCAAAATATCTCAGACTTGATGAATTATTGCAGACCTTTGTCCCAATACTTCATTATGAACTTAACAGGATCAATATTAGGCTGTCTTGAAATCTCCTCTGTCAATGAAATTAGTCCAAAATGTTTCACTTTAGCCTCAGGTAGATTTTTAGGGCAAGGGCAGAAAGCAGCCACATTCTTTGCCAAGATAGCACAAAGAATGGCCACTAGCTCAGTTGCTAATATTGTTTCCCTTTGAAACTCTGAGCCGTCTTCCAGAGTCTACATGGTTCTTAGCACTACTGTCTTCCAAGCTCCTTCTAGGGTTGCTGTTTACAGTGATCAACCACTTTTCTAGTTCAAAGACCCAAAATGTGTCTTTTGTAAGGTCAGGCCTATCACAATAATACCCTACTCCTGGTACTGACTTTTTTTTTATTTAAAAAATTTTTTTTATTCATTTTTAACATACCAACCACAGATCCCCCTCGCATCTCCCCTCCCCTTGGTACTGACTTTTATCCTAGTTTCTTTTCTATTGCTGTGACAAAAGATCATGACCAAGGCAACTTACAGAAGAAAGAGTTTCTAGGGGTTTACATTTTCATAGGGTGAGTCCATGACCGTCATGGCCGGGAGTACGGCAGCAGGCAGGCAGACATGGCATTGGAACACCAGCTGAGCTCTCACATCTTGAGAAACACTCATGAGTCAGAGAAAGAGAGCTAAATGGGAATGGTGTGGATTTTTGAAACCTCAAAGCCATACTCCTAATCCTTCCTGAACAAATCCACCAACTGGGGACCAAACCTTCAAACATATGAACCTATGGGGACTATTCTTATTCAAACCACTGCATGCCTTGTCTCTGCGGGTTAATTATGCGTCTGGGACGTCTCCAGGTGCCTCTGCCCAATCAAGACTTGGAAGCTTCCTGTACACCTGGCTCTCTGCCACTCCTGGACCTCTGTCTGTTATCACAGCCACGGAGACAAGCCAGGCTGCTGGGATCCCAGAGCTTCTGTCGTGAGCCCTCAGCTTCTGCAGGGAGCCCTTGACTTCTGCTAGTACTAAGGTGCTGAAAACTCTGGAAGGCCAAATGCAGAGATGCTGGTCCCATTTAAAGCCATTGTTTTTCCTTTGAAACTGCTAAATGATTTGTAGAGAGTTATTTTTAGGCATCTTGAAGGCTCTCACCAAATTTTTAGCAACCAGGTTTGAAAAGCATTTTTATTTATTTGGTTTGTTGCATGTCTGGGTCGAGGCACATATCTGGAGGTCAGAGGATGGCTTGTGGGAGTGTGTTCTCTCCTCTTACCATGTGGATTCCGGGGTTTGAAATCACAGATCATTAGCCTTGGTGGCAAGCGCCTTTATTCACTGAGACATCCCACTGGCTCACCAGTTTTAGCCGTAGGTTATTAGCTCTTTCCTATCAATTATTATTATGATAGGAGCAAAATCACTAGGTAGTCTACTTTAACAGAGAACATTCCATTTAATATTTGTTTATGTTCACTTATAAAATTCTGTATGAATTCCTAATCCTTCATTTATTCTGTGAGTCATAATTTATTATTGTCATCAATATTTTGGTAGTGAATTGTCTTAAATTTGGCCAGTAGGAACCTCTTCCAAGTTGACTCTAGTGGATTGTTACTTTTTTTTTTTTTACATCTGCATTATTATTTGAGCTTCTTTTTGGACAAAGAAAGTTATATTTCAGATATGTTGTACTTTTCTTGCCTCTACTCTGGATATACCTATTTCCCCAAAGAGTAATGATTATTTTAATGGAGAATGGGACATAGAAACCAAGTTGGAGCCTACAGATGTACTTGTTGCTACTGATTTATGGCTGTTTTGTCAACAGATAGAGCAAGGTACAAATGCATGTGAGTGTATCTGTGTGTATTTAAACTTCATTAATGCACATATAATACTCATGTGGACACACATAAATAATTATATGCACATATTTTATAGGTTCTATCATTTATTTATATTTGTGTGTGCGCACACATACATGGAAATCAGAGCACAACTTGTGGGAATTTCTCTCTTTTCATCGTGTGGGTCTGAGGGATGGAACTCTGGCCTTCAGGCTTGGAAGTGAGTGCATTTCCCTCTGAGTCCGTGTTTCAAAGCCTCTAAAAAATGGGATAACCGAGGGAGTCGAGGGGGTGGTAGGCAGAGAGGAAAGGACTTTGGAATATCCATTACACTTCTTGTTGATTAATATAAAATCCAATGGGAAGCCGTCAACGTGCCTTTGACTCTGGCAGCAGAGGCAGGTGGATCTCTGCGGGTTTAGGCCATCCTAGTCTACGTAGTAGGCTCTAGGCCAGCCAGGTACACAGAATGAGACCCTGTCTTAAAAAGAAGTCCTATCAAGGCAGGGTTATATTTTTAAAATAACAAAACTGGACATGGTGGCTTACACTTGCAATTCCAGCACTTGGGAGACTATGGCAGGAGGGTCCTGCGAATTTGAGGCCAATCTGAACTCATGAAGAGTTGCAGGTCTTACAGAGTATGACCCGGTCTCAGAAACTCCCGTAGAATAAACACCACATTCTTGAGTCATAGAATATGGAGGTGTTAAGACGGTACTGTCACGGAAGCTTCATATCTGGCTAGCTTTCACAGGGCTGGAAGATACTACTGGGTAGAGAAGTAATCATCAGGCTTACACAGCTGTGCGTTCTGTGAGCTCCAATAATGACTGCCCAGGCAAGACACGCCCACTAGTGCGACTGTGGCACAGACATCACAGGAATTAACCAACTACTTTCTGCTTAGATTTAAGATACGTTTCACAATATGAAACTCATACCTGGAACTATTACTGGGCCCAGAGCTCACCTATGGCTAGACATAGGAGAGAACTGACTACTATTACTCTGTTAAATGGCCACAGGATTAAACCAACTCCTAATGATTTATCATTATACTCAGGGATTAAGGCATCTCTCAACCCTCCTCAGAGACGCTTCTCTTTGCAGAAGATAATGATCAGCACGGAGATTCACCACTGGCCAAAGTGCAGAGAATAAGAGTCTGAAGAATATTCAGTTCTAAATGGAAAACACACACACACACACACACACACACACACACACACACACACACACGACACTTCTTCCTCCAAAGGCTCAGGGATCTCTGTGGAAGAGGAGGCTGTAAGAGCCAGATGCAGGGGATGACTGCATGAAAAGAGTGTCTTCTGGACCCAGCAAGGCAGCTGCACAGCTGCACACATGACCTCATAGCATTTGTGACAGCATGCACAAGACCCGTACAGGTTCAAGTCAGATCAAATTCTAGCATGGAGAGGGGAGTTGGGCATGAGCTCTACCGTTAGCCGAGGTGCCACTGGCAATTGTTACCTGACTAGAAAGGAAGGTTCAGTTGTCTAGAATAGTGTAGCCCCTGATAAGATGACCACGACCCACTGGAATGTCACACCTTAAAAATATTTGGGCAGTGAAATTTGGCCTCAACTGGGGAAGAGGGTGAGACACAAAATTGCATGGGAAGGGAAGTGAGGTGGTTGGGAGAGGAAAGGTAAATATAATCAAAACATTTTTCAAAATTCTCAAGGAACTAATACAAACATAAAATGAAAACATAGAATAAGAGACAAATTAGATAAAAGATAAACCAATGAGATAAAGTTACAAGTAGATAAAGGATAAACCAAGGAAATAAAGTTAAAACACACACACACACACACACACACACAAAATAAAATAAAATAAAAAATAAAAAGTACTCATACTTCATGAACTAGAATTTTAAGATAATAAAAGATCTTTTATTTTATTTTATTTTTTTATTTTTTGAGACAGGGTTTCTGTGTGTAGTTTTGGTGCCTGTCCTGGATCTCGCTCTGTAGACCAGGCTGACCTCAAACTCACAGAGATCCTCCTGGCTCTGCCTCCCAAGTACTGGTATTAAAGGCGTGCACCACCACGGCCCGCATAAAAGATCTTAATACAGGTGAACAATAGGAAATATAAGGTTAAAAAGTAAAAATTAAAAGTATTAAAAACAAAAATATTTGGTAAAATAGGTTTCAAAACAAACTAATAATAACAACAATAATAATAATGCAGAAAGACCAGAGATATGATTGAGAAGGGAGAAGAGAAAGTCTGCAGAGTGTAAGAAAGGAGAATAGAGTGTGTGGAGGATGAGGAAGGATGACCTCTTGCCAAACCCAAGCTTTGCTCAGAGCCAAGCAACCCCCTTGCAACACTCAAGCTCCCCTCCCCATGAAGCTAGAGGTGGTATTCAGCACTCCCCTGCTGCAGCTGAAGCATGTGGCATTGTAAACCCATTGCAAGAGCCATATATATATATGGAGAGAAAGAGAGAGAGAGAGAGAGAGAGAGAGAGAGAGAGAGAGAGAGAGAGAGAGAGAGAGTTAAGATAGGGGCAGCTTGGGGAGATGTTTTTCTCCTTCCCCTATAGATCCAGGGATTGAAGCCAGGTCATCAGGCTTGAACTGCTAGCACTTTTACCTACTGAGCCATCCTGACAACCCCTATGTTTAATCTTAATGGACACATAGTACTTAGACATGTTTATGGGACGTTGAGTGCCATTTCAACAAATGTGTGCGTGCTCTAATGAGCAAATCAGGTTAGCTGGCATATCTGTATCGATCCACTGTGATTTTTCTTTTTAACTGCATTTGGGGTTGATTGCCCAAGATGATCTGGTGTAAAAGTGGTAAGACATGACTGTCTAAGTGGCCAATGAAATGTAGGGAGAAGAGCGACTGCTTTGAACCTGGAAGACATGGGGCCAGTGCCACGTCTTAGTTAGGGTTACTGTTGCTGTGATGAAACACTATGACCAAAAAGCAAGTGGGGGAGTGTGGTAGTTTGAGTGTAATTGGCTCCCATAAGCTCCTAGGGAGTGGCACTATTAGGAGGTGTAGCCTAGTTGGCGTAGGTGTGGTCTTGTTGGAGGAAGTGTGTCACTGTGGAGGTGGGCTTTGAGGTTTCCTATGCTCAAGATACCACCTAGTGTCACAGACACTTCCTGTTGCCTTCTGATCAAGACGTAGCCAGCACCTTGTCTGCCTGCACACCACCGTGCTCCCCGCCATGATGATAGTGGACTGAATCTCTGAAGCTGTAAGCAAGCCACCCCAATTAAATATTTTCCTTACAAGAATTGCTGTGGTCATGGTGTCTCTTCACAGCAATAGAATCCCTAACTAAGACAGGGAGGAAAGGGTTTATTTGGCTTACACTTCCATATGATTGTTCATCATCAAAGGAAGTCAGGGTAGGAACTCAAACAGGGCAGGAACCTGGAGTAGGAACTGATGCAGATACCATGGAGGGGTGCTCCTTACTGGCTTGCTCCATGGCGTTCTTATAGAACCCAGGACCAGCAGCCCAGGATTGGCACCATCCACAATGGGCTGGGCCCTCCCCCATCAATCGCTAATCAAGAAAATGCCCGACAGGCTTGCCTACAGCCCAGTCTTATGAAGATATTTTCTCAGTTACGGCTCCCTCCTCTCTGATGACTCTAGCTGGCATCAAGTTGACATAAAACAACCCAGCCCATGCCAGGATTCTACTTAACGTACACTTTAATAAGTCATTTATTCTTTTAGAGCCTCATATTTATTAATTTAACAGACATGAGTTACAATTTTTTATCAGTATTATATTGAAGAAAAGACATCAAAATTTGCATGGTAGATTCTTAGTTCAAAATTTCCTATTGTAGATACGCAAGACAGATGAGAATGAGAGAGAACTGAGCTCTTTCTAAAGAGGGAGATGAGAGAAGAGCACACACCACACAATCAATGAGTCCTCAACCCCGAGGTTGGGAAAGAGTGGGTGAAGTACTGCAGGACCAAGATTCATCAGATTTCTTTTTTAACAGTCACTGAAACCAATTCAGCTGGGAAAGCCTAAGAAGTCAGTCAACAATGGATGGGAGCTGGTGATTATCCAGATCATAAATTTAAGAGAGGAAGAGGATGAATCCTGTCTGGCAGGAAGTCTGGGGCCTTAGTCACTGCTCTCATGTGAAGATGCTTCTACGGGACTCTTGCCCAAGGGTGCCAAAGCAACCCTGGGTGTGTGCACATCAAATCTGCCCTTTCCCACACCACCTTATCAATACATCAGGGCTCTTGGATCTGCATACTAGACCAGGTTCTTAAGTCTGTTAGCAGGATGGCCAGCCACCCATACTCTGAGTACATCACATCTAATCAAATTGAAAGAGATGTTGGAGAAAAAGAACCTGATCATCAATAGAATGATGCAGAAAGAGAAAGCTTCCTTAGACCACGGAGTTAAAGGAAGGCATGGCTCAGCAGAATGGCAGCCCGGGCATCTGCCCCTGCAGATGTAGCTGACAGGCCCCATTGAGCAGTAGGTTTCAGACTTCCCCGTCTCAGGACTGGTGGCCCATGCTAATTGTGTGAAGTTATTTGGTTAGCATT
>CABHPQ010164556.1:22817-40966 GCA_902168405.1 Peromyscus aztecus | reverse complement strand
GATAGATAGATAGATAGTAGAATAGACACATAGAATAGACAGATACACACGTGAGTCATATTTGTTCTACTTCTCTGAAGAACTCTGGCTAACACAGGAACAGGTGATGCAGCCCTTCTCCGGGAAAGAGCAAAGCAGGAAAAGGTGTAGAGTGCATACAGGTGAGTGAAAAAACAGAAGATGCCCAGCTCTTTATACGGTTTTATGAGATTTAATGCTATTGTCTGTTTTCATGAGTGTTTTCCCCCTGAACTGTTTAATCCTGTTAATATTACATCCACGTTCTCTGTGTGTGGCAAAAGGTTAGGGCAAAGTTAGTTACCTAGAATTTGTTGAATTAAATAATTAGTAAGACATAGTGTTCTTGAATATTCCTCAAATTTTATTTTTAATTTTTTTTCTAGGCAGTTTCTTGATTTCTATGTTCTGGAGTCTAATATTTTTTTCTGTAGTAAATTTCTATGATTTTTTTCATTCTAAGCACAGCAGCTATTTGTATTGTTTTGTTTGTTCATTTGAATTGCCTTAATGAGATTTTTGTTATTTAGGTCAGTTAAGAATATAGCTTTGAGCAAGTTCACTTTCGTCTGTTTTATTTTTATGTATGCAATTTTGGGGCAATTTAATTTACAGAAGAGGGTACATTTCTAGCACATAGTTTAAAATTTTCCATTCAATTTTTCACCAATTACCTAAATTCCTTTACAGAATTTATATGAATCTTGTCACTCAAATTTATTCTGTATAAGAGATTAATAGAGGAATGCTACATTATAAGGCTTCCAATTTCCTTGAATGATTTTTAGTATTCTGTAACACTTTTTTGTAATTAAGATTTAAATACCCAATCCCTCAAGACTTGCCATACAGAGAGCTGTCAATCAAGGAATTGGCAGTCTGTATGAACCACATGATGAAGTCTTTCTCTCTCCTCTCTGGTGCCTTCAAGACCAGCTTTCCCGAGCTGATCCTTCATTTCACATGTCTTAGAACTCACTCACACTTCTTATGCTTGGAAATGTAACACACAAAGTGACAACGTAATCCACAGCTAATAAGTTAGCGGCTATAAAAATGAACATCCACGCTAACGTGCCAAGCATGGAGGATGGAGGTGTTACACTGTGCTCGTGTATAATGTCTGCCAGGGCAGTAGTACATATGCCTTTGTAGATGCTTCTAAGTTATGCAAAAAAAGCCGACAATAATTCTTGAACTTTCTTGTCAGGATCCAGTTTCATTTAGGAGTCAAATCAGCTGCATCAAAACACTTGGCCATGATTAGCCACAGTTGAGCCTTCAAAGAAAACACACCAGAGTAGCCCTTGAGTTGGAATTTCTGAGGAAATAGACTGTCCTGATGTACGCTGCAGTTTCCTCCCTCAGGGTATATTCTCTTCTGGAAAAATAGCCACAAAAGAGCTTGGAAGCCTTCCTTGCCTATCTCCCAACTCACTGCACAGTGATGTAAGATTAATAGTTACTACAATTAATTAGAGGAAAGGTTAAATCTATAATGCTTGCCATTAGTTTAAGTATAAGAATACAACTCCTATTTTTTTCCATCTTCATTCAAAATGTAAGTTTTTAAGTTATTGATTATAAGCACTAAAATAATGTCATTTGAGCATTAAAGGCTAGCTAAAATTTAGACAGCAGACGCTGAGCTCTGTTTATTGCAATCTGTCTTTTCATGGGGTGAAGAAGAGAGACGCTAAGATGGGGCCTCATCCAGTCCTCTAGGCTGGCCTGGAATTCACTGTGTAGCCAGGCTGGCCTCAGACTCTTCCCTGCCGTCTGAATTTACCAAGTCCTGGGATTAAAAGCATGAGCCACAAGGCCTAGCTCAAAACTCATTTTTTTATAGTGCTACAACATGAGCCCAGAGCCTTGTACATACGGGGCAAATGCTCTGTTGTTGAGTAACATCCCCAACTTGAAATATAATTGTGATGATTACCTATACAACAGGATAAGATATTTTATAGATATGATCTACAAATATTTTATATATTATGGATATGATCTATAAATACTACATACATACACACACATACACACACATATATATACACATATATATGTACATATATATATACTCTTTTGACATCATGTTGGTTTTTGAAACAAAGCCTTATTATGCTGGCCATTCACCATCCTTCTGCCTCCACTTCCCCAGACCTGTAATTTCAGGCATGTGCCTTCATGCCTGGTTTGTAAATACTATCACAAGTAAATGTGAGCATAGTATGTTGCCATATTCATCATAGTTTTAAAATTGTATGAGCTTCCCATCTCATAAATTGGAAGGGCATCTCTAGCCCATAGATGAGGTAAACGAAGTGGCAAGCAGACAGAAAGAAGTCAACAGCTTTGCCCATTAGAGTATACATCTAATGCTTCTAATTTCACTGAGACCCAGGAGGTATATGTCTTTTGTTTCTATGTTGATTCATGTAACAAGATTTAGAAAGATTGAATAAATTACCTAAATGGAGAGCTTGTTAATTGTAAAGCTGGGACATGAACTCAGATCTAATTAAAAATTGTGGTTCATTATTATTATTCCCCACAGTTTTATAACATATGAAAAGTAAAGCAGGCCACATAGTCTTGGAAGATAGAAGCTCTACCTAAAAACATAGATAGCTGTGTATCTATGTGCTTGTCTGTTCATTCATTTATTCATTCATTTAATAGGCACGAATATATTTAGTATCTGTTCTGAGCAAGGGAGGGTCTGCTGGAAATATACTAGTGATCAAAACAGACTGGGGACCCCTTCCTCCAGAGGCTAGCAGAGTAGAGTGAGTTTTGGATAAGCAGAAAGGCAGTGGGAAAATAGTGTGGTTAGTGATGCAGAGACAGAAGGGTGAAGTCACTAGGGGAACATGTTCTGTGGAACAGTACCTAAGCAAAGGCTTTAATATGAGTAGGGTTAGCCATGTGCTGGAATTTGAAGGTATTGCTGGGGAGCCTTTTGGAAGAGAGTCCTGAGTGAGAAAAGGGTGAGAATGAATGATTGGGACACAGGAGAGAGAAGTGGGGATGGTGAGGAGACAGAAGTGATACTGCAAAGGAACTTACATGTAAACATATGCAAGAGGTTAGAAGCCGAAGGATCACACCTCTCTATTTGAAGACCATCTTTCTGAGCAGAGTACAGAGAAGAGATAGATGTGGAGGATGAGGCGGATGCGGATCTGAAGACCAAGAGTTCAGCTCAGGGACCTGGTAGAAGTGGAAGAGTCAACTCTGGGGATTGGTCTGAGGGAGGAAAAACACACTGGAGATTAGATACCTGTAAGGTGAAGTTTCTCCTAAAGGTACCATCTCTGGGTATCCTGGACCTAGAAGAAAGCCTTCCAGCAACTGATGGAGGTCAAGACCATCGTATGCAGCTCCATGGGAAAACTACTGCAGATGTCACTCCCCAGTAAAGACAACTGGGCCTTCTCATAGCCCTAAAGGACAGCTCATCCTCTTAAATACCTTCAATATTTAGAAGGAAAATATCTAGTAATGAGGCCAGCAAACGTCTCTGAAAAGATCAAGGGCCATTGCCTGACCTCATGGTGTCAATAGTGAAGTCATATCTTTCTGGGCAAATACAGACATTCTACAGGATTGATTTTTATTTTTTCTTTCCAAAAGAAAGGAGATTTACTCTGGAATGAGTGATACTGTTAGGTCTCTCCTTATGTTTGTGCTGCCCCATGCCACCAGATACTAATTAGTTCCTTTATTAAGACTGTTTATTAGATGCATGGTAGCTGAAAGAGAGTGTTAACTGTTTTGGTTAATTCCTAGTTGCAAATAATTAATGAACCTGAGACCCAAATATAAAATGAGGAGACGACTTTTGGACAGTAGCCATAACCTTGAAATGTTTCATTCCTTCACATTCTCATTATAACAGTTAATTACAATGATGATCAATCATTTATTAATTTTATATGCTATTTTATTCATGTACAGGGCAGTATAAAAATTTAAGACATTTTATGTGTAGTGTGGTGTATGCATTTGTGGGGGGTGCACATGCCCATCCATATACATGTGTTGAAGCAAGCACATGAGGATGTCAGAGGAGCTTGTTGGGTGTCTTCCTCTATTATTCTCTACCTTGTTTTGTTTTTGTGGTGGTTTGCAAGAAAATGGTCCCCAATGAAAGTAACACTATTAGGAGGTGTGACCTTTTTGGAAGAAGTGTGTCACTTCTGAGGCGGGCTTGGAGGTTTCATATGCGCTTAGGCCACACCCAGTGAGACAGACCACTTCCTGTTGCCTGCAAGCCAAGGTGTAGGACCCTTGGCTACTTTTCCAGCACCATGTCTGCCTGCACACCACCATGTCTCACCATGATAATAATGGACTAAACCTCTGAAACTGTAAGCTACCTCAATGAAATGTTTTTCCTTTATAAGAGTTGCAGTGGTCATGGTGTCTCCTCACAGCAATAGAAACCCTAACTAAGACAGTTTTGTTCTTTGAGACAAGAGTTGAACTGAAGCTCACTGTTTCAGCTGGGCTGACTGACAGTGAGCTCCTAGGATCCTCTTGTCTCCATCCCCCAATGCTGGCTTTATAGACACACAAGGTCATGCTCTGCTTTTATGTGGGTGCTGGGAATTTGAACTCAGATTTCTCTGCTTTTACAGGGAACTTTCTTACCCACTGAACCCTTTCTTCAGCCCCTAAAACGTTTCTTGACAAAATATTGCAATGAACTAAATGTTTGTGTCTCGCAAACTTCATGTCAAAATCTGCATCCCAGTGTTATGTGTTTGCAGATGAGATTTGGGGAAGACTGATAGTAGAATGTCCACTCACAGGCCATAGAACCCGTCATTCTCCTCCTGCTGTTTGAGGAACACCACTCTGCAGAGGGATCCCACCCTGGGTTTGGACTTTCAGCCTCCAGAATAATAAAAACTAAATCTGGTAGCTTATAGGCCCCCCCAGTCTATGGTATTTTGTTATAGTAGCATAAACCAAGACAAACAAGCACTCTTCACTAAGACAATAGAAAAAACCCCTGAGCCTTCTAAACACAACTCATCCCTGACTCAAAGAACATAATAAAGGGTTGTTTTGTAAAGTGTTATTAGCTTTGGCCTTATAGAAAACTACAATATTTTGCATAATCACCAGGCTCATATTTAGTTATTGTGTACAGAATAATCATTTTTTTATCTATCACTGGTTTATCACAGCACTTTAGAGATATATTAAAATAATTTTCAAACTTAACTTTACTATGCCAGGATTGTAATGTTATATTTGTATTTGACATAATGTAAAATGTGTTGCCTTATGAATAAACCTTAGACATGGTAGTTGTACTATATTAACTGTTCATTTTGGTAGATCAAAGGTGTTGGTGAATAAGCAATTTCTTCTTCTTTTAATTAAGAAATGTTTTATTCATTCCACATACCAACCAGATTCTGCCTTCAACCCTCCTCCTGTTCCCCCCCTCCCACCCCTCATCCCCTCCTCCAAAAAGGTATGGTCTCTCATGGGGAGTCAGCACAGTCCCACATATTCAGCTGAGGCAGGTCCAAGCCCCTCCCCCTGCATCAAGGCTGTGCAAAGTGTCCTACCATAGGTAATGGGCTCCAAAAAGCCAGCTCATGCACCAGGGACAGATCCTATTCCCACTGTCAGGGGCCCCAGATAAGCAATTCCTTATGATTCAAATATACTCTTTATATAGATTTTCCTTCCCCCCTTTTATCTTCCATAGAGATTAGCAATGGGAACCCAATCATTAAAGGATGCCAAAAGCAAGCAGTATCCACAAAGCATATATTCTATTAAATATTTAATCAAGAGTATTCACCAAGCCACAGGAATGAACTCTCACAGGGATGACTGGGCAAATGAGAGACTCAGAACAATGACTCTATATGTTTATGATTTTCACTAAAACAATAAAGACTGATTTGTTTTACAGTACAAACAGTGAAACCGTTTGGACAGACTTCAAAGTTTCTTTGAATAAACAAACTGTTTGAAAGATTGTGTATAGTTTCAAGTAGACTTTATTTGAAACTTAATAAAACTTCAAAGAGAAACCACTAAATATAAATGACCTATTTACTAATCAATGCCTTTCAAGATAATAAGGAGGAAAAGCTGTCTGAAAATTGTCTACCAGCAGTAATGAACAGGGGGAAACGCAGAATCTTCATGGGAAAAAAAGGGGAAGTTTGCAGACTTGGCTCTGAGAACCTTGCCAATCCAGGTGGCTAGATTTCACTTTCTTTGAAAGTGAGAAAGCCTTGATCACTCCTTTCAACTCAACTGCAGGGCCTAGAGGGCCCGACAGCATGTCAAGAAGAGTTGTGCATGCATAGTCTTCTTGAGCTTCTGAGGACAGAACTGGGCTACACAAACTGAGGGTAGAGGCCTCCAAGGGGCTAAAGGCTTATAACTATACCTAGAATACCCAGAATTTCATAGATAAAACCTCTCCTTGTTTATATCTTCTATGAATAATATTGATATGAGACACTGCACATGTCTAGCAACACAAGTGTCTTCAATCACTCAGCTTCTTCTGTCCATACATGCATCCCGAGATGCTAAAATCTCCAAGAAGGAAAGTTAACAAGGAGAAACCAGGAGAGACCCACCTTGCCCATAAAGGGAATGCCCATAAATAAATATGGATTTAACATTTTTATGATGTACCATGTGCTGAGCTACATACTGAGAACAAACAGAATAAAACCCAGCATTCTTCCTAGGCAAGAAAGATGAACATGCATGGCATAATTAGAGAGGATATCTCCCATAAGCCCTTTCCTCCCTAAAGATACCCATTATTCCTATATATACATATATATACATATACGTACACACACACACAAACACACACACATATATCTTCCCCAATAACCCAAACACCAGCTGCAGATGTTGAATAAATGCTTCTCATAGTCTCCTTTTGACAAGGGCCCTTTAGGGAAACCATCACTGTCCCTTCACTCCAGTCAAAGACTTTTCTGATTTTAGAATCTATCTTCATGTTTTTTTTTATTCATGAGATGACAAGACTTTAGAAATGAAAATAACAAGAATAATACAAACAAAGACTCCACTGGTATTCACAGAGTCAACCACACGCCCTGCAGAAGAATTTATATCTCTGCCTCTTCAAATCTCACAGTACTGCTTGCAGGGGGCTGCTTAGAAAAGACAGTGAGGCACAGCCTGAAGCCAGTCACCAAGGTCATAAAGCAACAGAGGCCTTGGGACTGTGCTCTGTCTGTTAACCAACACGATTCTCAAATGCTAGTAACTAGGTTAGCCAGACTGACTACTTAAATCTGGCATGTGTACATCATCGCCTCAAGCCTTCCAATGTCTACCATAGAAAGATCATAATATTTTTCAGATATACCGAGAGTTTTAAGTGTTCATTTCGAAAAGAAAAATACGCAATGCCTGTGCCATCTCCGTCCCTTCCCCCAGAAACACTGCTACTACTGGTCTTCTCCCCCTCCTCTCTGGCTGGATCACATGGAAGCAAGGATTCCCTTTTACAAGCTTTTGCTTATGCTTAAGCTGTCATGTATCCAGGAAAATTATCTCCCCTCCCGCCCCCATTCTCAGCTCCTCAAGGGGCATCTAGGCCGGCTGTCCACGCCTCTCTTCTGCGAACATCTGTCTTCCATCCTCCTAAGGGAATCCCATTTATGCAGGGCCCTTAAGTACTCTTCATTGTTAATCTACCTGTCTTTTCATCTTCAAAATCCCCTGCAATTACTTTTAGCCTGTGGGTTGTAGTTCTCAACATTTCATTCATTTTTGAGTCTCTACAACCTCCACCAATATCTCCATGCTGTGTGATACTCCCCTGTGTTATCTCTTTCCAAGGAATTCAAAGAACTTGAAGATACAGCCCTCCGCCCACATACTCACAGGAGGCGAAGGGTTTCCTCCCTGTTTTGCTCAGGCATGGAATTACTTGGCTCCAGAGAAACTTGTTTTTCCAGCTGTGAAGTAGCAGCTGACCAGATGTTCTTTTCTACACAGTGAAAACCCACATAGAGCCCAGTGGAGATGGTGTGCCCCACCCAACGCAAAAACTCCAAAGGGCGTACAGGCAAAGCTTCCAGATCTTTGACCAGGTCGATCTCTAGTAGCAACGAAACTAGGCAGAGAGATGGGTTTAACATTTTTATAATGCATCATGTGCTAAGCTACATGCTGAGAAGAAACTGAATAAAACCCAGTCCCTCAAGATGCAAATGAGTCAGTATCTATTCATTCAGTGAGCCTGGAAACTCTTAATAAGCAGCAGTCAGTATCTGTTTCAAGTATACATCAGTAAACGGACAGAAACCTTTGAGGTTACTGGATACAAAAATGCATAGCTAATCATTCTGTGTGCTCTAGATCAAGCCTCTGGGTCCAAGTGCCATCAGCAGAATGCGGGGGAGGGCAGCTGCCTTTCTGTGACGCAATGTCCTCTTGCAGAAAGCAGGGGAGAGGGTCTTACCTACTGCACAGATGAAAGGAGATGACACTGTATTAGTGTCCTTTCTCACCACTGTGACCAAACACCTGACAGGAAGCAAGGAAGCTGTGCTCCGCCTCCTAGCTCAGGAGAGTCTAGAGTGGCAAGGACACTGCTTGCAGCTTTGGTGACAGAAACCTGCTCAGATTCATGGAGATCAGGAAGCAGAGGGAGGAGGGGGATGCTGGGACTAAGCTGGCAGTCACCCCCCCCCACACCCCCCCGCGTCTTTTTTTTTTTTTCCCAATCTGGTACCCCAGCCCGTGGGATGGTGCCACTCACATTCAAGGTGAATCTTCTCTCTTTGGTTAAACCACTGCAAACACCTAAATGGTAGGTACCCTTAGGTCTTTCTTAATCTAGCCAAGTTGGTGATCAAAACTAAGCATCACACACACAAAGAGCTTGGGTCTAGAACAGAGCATTGTACCCATGCATCTCAGCCATCATTTTATTAATATTATACTGTTACTTTAGACAGTGAGGGACACTTTACTGTGTGTGTGTGTGTGTGTGTGTGTGTGTGTGTGTGTGTGGTGTGTGTTTATTCTGGCACAAAGCTCTCTGGATACAATGAGGCAAAACACCCTACTAAGACATCTCTTCATATAGGGCACCACGTCTGATTCCTGGATATCAACTAAAGCCAAAGTAAACCGAATTCCTAGCAAGGAGACTTTGTACTTTAAAGTTCTGAAGCAAAGGGGAGAGATGCTGTATTTCAGCTCTTAAGCTAGGCATGGTAGGCACAGGACTTAATCCAAGAAGTTGAAGGGTGCAGGCAAGAGGATCAAGAGTTCAAGGCCAGCTTCACTTATTAATTAAGTTTCAGGGGACCTGAGCTACATGTGATCCTGTCTCAAAGGATGGAAGGAGGGAGGAAAGGAGGGAGACGCACATGTGCGGGAAGATGCACACCACACCACACACACACACACACACACACACACACACACAGAGGAGGCAGGGAAGAATGTAGCAGAGAGGTAGGGGAGGAGCTCTGAGGACATTTGGCAGACAGTGGCTCAAGGGATTTGAGTGATCTTTATCCTGCTGCAGACAGTGACTCTAGCTTTTACCAGGGAAGCAACAGAGGCTGCCTTGTAGGGCAATAGCAGGAAGACAGGCCAGTCAGAAGAGGCTGGGCAATGATCCAGGCTGGACAAGAGGAAGGCCTGAGCCAAGGTGAAGGACTGGGGGATGCAGCTGAGAGGTATTAAAGGGGTCCATGTGTAGGGAAGGAGAGCTGCTCGTCAAGGTGATCTGCTGGGTTTCTGGCTCGGGCAGTGTGTAGGTGGCTCTTTTCATCAGGGGGACTATTTTAGGAAAGGTTCATATCTGATGAGTGGGGAATTTATGCTAGTCATGATTAAGGTGCATTTGATAGCCCTCTGAGTCACCCAGGTAGGGACCTTCTAGGGGCTTATAATCAACAAGAGAGATACCAATCAGAGAGCTACCTGGAGAAACCATTGGTGCATGGAGGTATGTGAAACCTTGGGAAGAGCTGCAATGACTCAGGGATCATTATACCTTCACAACTCTGGGAATTGGGTTGTAAAATTTAAATGCCTAGGGCAGATAATTGCTATGTGGCAGAGCCAAGCTTGTCTGACTATAAATTCTTCACTTTTTTCCACTTTGAAGCCTTCCAGGTGGCATGATGAGCCATTAGAAGAGGCAGTTCTCCCTGTATATTGACAGCATTGGTTGCATTTACTTCAGTCCAGCCCTGGTAGCTTTTTCTAAAAACACAAACACTGATAAAGCATGGCTGTTGTACTGGAAGCAAGATAAGATAGACAGGAAGTCCACAGACTATTTCCATAAAATACACTCAGGGTGGAAAAGGAAGTTTGTACAAGGTATACTTGGCACAGGGTTGAAGAGTCAAAAAGGGCCTCAGACCTCAAGGGTGCTGATAAAATGCATGGCCTCAGGCTTGTTTGTCATGGCTGATGCAATTCAATAATATAAACAAGGAGGAAGACGTCCTGACTTTAAAAAAGATAAAGTATTACAAGAAAGCATCTTCAGCATGGTAGGGAGATGGAAAAAGAGCTGGAAGGGAAACAGAAGGAGAGGCACTTAGATGAAGGATCCAGAAAGACGACATCATTCAGAATGAACACTATGACCTCACAGTCCCCCACCCAGAGAAAATCCTCCAGGAAGACCAGCAAAGCCTGACTGTTCCTGGTATTTGGTCCTGAGTTTTGCTTGCTAACCTCGGGTAAATTACAACTGTAAACTGGCTTGTAAACTCCTTGATAATGGGAACGTGCCCGACTCATCTTAAGATCTGTACACTGCCTGGCACAACAGTACTCTTCAGTGAGTATGGGACATCTTTCCCTTTCCCTTGGGGCCAGTTTTAGTTTACCTTCGAGCACATTAGGGCTGATATGACAGAAAAAGTCTTAACTGTGAAGACAGAAACATCTCTAATGAAATCTTCAAAAGTATTCATAGAACATGGATTCTTTTTTCAACCTTCCTGACCTCAAAAGCAATAAAAAAAAACTTTTAATAAATTCAGTAACATTTTCTTTTATATGATTGCTTTGGAAGACTTTAACCAAATATTTTAGCAATGGTCTGGATATATAATCAGAATTATTAAGAAAATATAGTGGGCTGGAGAGATGGCTTGGTGGTTAAGATCACTTATTGCTTTTGCAAAGGACTGGGTTTAGGTCCTAGCATCATCAACACTGTATAATGATAAAAGAATAGGATAAGTAAAGTAAGCACAGCTTTTGGAGTGGTTAGAGGAGACCAAAAAAAATGAGCTGTTGAGCTGTTGTTTCTGCTGAAAGAGAAGTATTATCAACAGTGTTTTATGATATGTAAGATCCCAGAAGCTGCACCCTCACTCTGCATCGTGGAAATGAATGAAGAACACCAAAATGAAAAGGCACAAAGCTTGCCTTTTCACAGCTTCCTGTCACGTGGGGATCATCCATCATCACACGGGACTTTGACATCATTCAAAGGCAGGTAGGGGGTGGAAAAGCTTTAGAGTAAAAATGAGAAAGGCTGAGGTCTTCCCTGATGGAGTCAGGCATGGGAAAACAGGACATAGACTAACTAGAAAAAAAAAATCTATGGAATTGATGTGAGGAGCATGAGGGATCTTTTCTGATATCACCTGACTTGGAAGCATAGTCAAAGACAGGGATGCTGACAGCCATTTGGCAACCCCTCACCATTCTGGGCAGATTTCTAGGAAAGGTTGTAAGTCTGGGGTCTTATTGTCAGATATGACTTTTGTACATATTGAGTCTCAGCACTAACATTTCAGAGGATCATTCTCCCGGAATGAATACAGTATTTCCATCATGTATGTGGAGCCAGCACACCAGAACATTATTCTGCTGATCCAGAGCAGTTGGAGTGGTCGGTCATACTGAAATCATATATGCATGTTGAGATTGCATGCAGAGTAAGGGCAATATTGTACTGGGAAGGAGGTAGATTCTTGAGGGCAAAAAAATTTTGTTCTTGTCACACCAATATATATTGTTATGATATGTGCGTTTACTACAATTCTTTCTAAAAATGAAAGATGTACTTATTTCTCACTCTATTCTGATCACCATTATGTGCTTTTTCCTTATTTTAGTTATCATAAAGGACAAAGAAAATCAAGAAGCCTTCTTCTAAATCATTTTATGATTATGTGATTTACCACTTAAAATAGATTGGGAAAAAAATGGTCCTCCCCACCACCAATTTGAGTTTTTTGTTTGTTTGTTTGGTTAGTTGGTTGATTTTTAGCCTAGTTTGGTCCCTGGCTCCAACACTGTTTCACTAATCCTTGCTATTTCTCTCCCTAAATCATAGGAGCCAAACCCCATCCCTACCACCTCAGCCCTAATGCCAATCCATAACCATCTCCTACATCAGCCCATCCCTCACGTGTTTACACAAAACAGTGCAGACAACACAAAAGAAAAACCATCCTCATAGCTACAGCCACTTTGAAGAATCAGATTCTAAGGTTTAATATATTTTCTCATGAATCATATAATTATTTCTTAAGGCAGAGGTTAAAATTAGCAAGTTCTTCAAATTAAAAAACCCACACACTCTCCAAAGAGCACCATTAAAAGAGCACAAAGGTCTCTGAAAACTGGATTGTGGCTGGTTTAACAGGTATTTACAGAGCACTTGAAGATAACCAGGGAGAGGTGAGCTTTGATCTGAGATTCGCAGGAGGTCTGCTATGTGGCCCATTGTGAGCATGGGGATCTCATTCTCACAGATAAACTAGAGTTCCCTGCTTGGAGAGAGACAACTGTCCAGTAAGGAGCAATAGGTGTCCCACAGCCGCTATGCTCTGTCCCTCATCACTTTCCCCTACCCCCTGCAGCCAGATGGCCTCCTCCCTCTTCTCTTTCCACAGTAAGACCCTGTTGCCTCTGGGCTTCCAGTTCCCACCCTAAGAGCACACAGAAGAATATGAGGTTGATATTGATTTATTTTTACATTTATTCAATGACCATGACTACTGATGTGCCCCCAGGCACTTTGCTAGCAATGGGGAAGAATGGAAGAGACAGGTGAGGAATAGGGGAGACATTTCCACTCTCCTTAAGGAGACAGTTTAGTAAACAATAAGTCTTAACTTGGTTTATTTGGTTCATTTCTATTTGTGCTCCCACCCATCCCCTTGGGAGTTAACCCTATGCAAATGCCACTGTCTGTTCAAAGGAACCATTACCATAATAGTTGCAAGGATAATGTAGTGTTCCTGAGTGTCTGTCTAACTTGTAACAATGCCTGACCTATAATAATAATAATAATAATAATAATAATAACAACAACAACAATGATATATGGGACACAATTATGATCATATGCAGTTTTTTATCACAGTAGCCAAGTACTTGTTATACTGAAATTTTAAATAGAAAAGATTTTGTTGGCTCACAGTCTTGGAGGATTCAACCTACTGCCAATTGGTCCTACTGTTTTAGACCTATAATGAGGCAGAGTATCACACAGGGAGCGCTAGGGCAGAGATAGATAAACTGCTTTTCTCATTCCTAGAAATCAAAATTTAAAAGGAAGGATTGGCGTCTTACATTACTCTCTGAAGTCATGCCTCTATGAAATAAACACCTGCCACAGAGCCACAGCAGTGTCACTTTGGAGACAAGTTACTAAGAGTGGACCTTGGGGGATATCTAAACCTTAACAATGAGGCACTTAACAATGGAGTCAATAGATGATAGCATTTTAAGTTACAGAATGACTCAATCAGAAAAAGTCAAGAGTCTAGTAGGCAGAAATATGACATAAGTTTCTCCTACTATAATAGAATATCACAGACTGGGTAAAATACAAACTTCTATTATAATTCTATCCAGTGGACACTGAGGAGCAATGAATGCCTCCTTGCTGGGTCAGAGAACTGTGGAGGGCATCACATGGTGAGAGTAGGCACAGGGAAGAGGGCAGAGGCCCCACCCTCCTCTTTTATCATTA
The DNA here is from genome assembly GCA_902168405.1 of Peromyscus aztecus. NCBI lineage: Eukaryota > Metazoa > Chordata > Mammalia > Rodentia > Cricetidae > Peromyscus > Peromyscus aztecus. The sequence continues at coordinate 26,943 of CABHPQ010164556.1, read as the reverse complement.
GTCCATTCATAGGAGCTAACCTCTAACCTACTCCCAAATAATGGCCTCATATCCATATTCATGAGGGCAGTGCCCCAACAACTTAATCACTTTCTAAATGCCCTGCCTCTTAACACCATCATGATACCAATTTTATTTCAATAAAGAGTTTCGGAGAAAGCACTCAGGTCATGGTAGTCTATCAGTAAGTTTCCAGACTCAAAAATTCACAGTCCCTGGATGCCTGGTGGAAATAGGTCTTTTCAAGAAAGGATTCTGACCCAGGATGCTGTCACTGTACATACTGTACATGTTGATTCTCCTACCCACCTCTTCTCCCCCATCACCCCTTCTCCACCCTGTTGTTCCATAGCACAGATTCACTCTAGTATAATTCTAGAAGCTGCAAATCTGAGACGGTTTCCACTGGGACCATCAAGGTATCAGAAGGGCTCTGCTCCCTCACAGATTGTAAGGGAGAATCTGTTTCCTCATCTACTCCATCTCCTAGAGACTTCCTGTGATTATTCTCTAAACTATGAAGATATATTAAGGAAGACCCACAGGGAGACTGATACTATGGTAGTTTGAATGTAATCAGCCACCATAATCTCATAGGAAGTGGCACTATTAGGAGGCATGGCTTGGTTGGGGTGGGTATGGCCTTGTTGGAGGAAGTGTGTCACTGTGGGGGTGGACTTTGAGGTTTCTGATGCTCAGGATACCACGCAGTGTGTTAGTCAACTTCCTGTTGCCTGCAAGATGTAGGACTCTCAGCTCCAGCACCTCGTCAGTCTGCCTGTCGCTGTGTTTGCCATCGTGATGATAATGGACTGAACCTCTGAACTGTAAACCACCACTTCAATTAAATGTTTGCCTTTACAAGAGTTGCCATGGTCATGGTGTCTCTTCACAGCAAATGGTAATCCTAAGACAGGTTCTATCCCTCCATACCAATATGGAAATTTTAAAGTACATGCCTGAGCAAGGGGCATAGATCATTGCCGCTATCCAAGAAGCTCACTGACTCAAAGCCCTCTCTCACTTGAAAAGTTTCAAGGATTTAGTTATGTGCAACAAGTCAAGTCATCCCCTCTAATGGGGGAACATAAGTCACTGCAGCCTTCACATCCAGTACAAGGAAGAACAATGCTCATCAGAACTCTGGATTTTGGAGACACTGTGTGTTGTAATTGGTGTGCTTCTCCACCCCTTTGCTTAGTGATCTGCAGGGCTGTTTCTTCTGAACAGAACTTGTAGTGAGAGGGAGTTCCGCAAGTCTATGCTATTATACAAGTTTCCCTGCAACTTGAGTTTTGTGACCCAGTAGATGAAGTCCTTAGTGGAAATGGCCAGATCAGACAGGTCCAAAATAGAGTCATGAAAGATGCCTCTGGTTCAAAAGTGTCTTCATCAAGTTCTTTTTAAAAAAACATTTTATGTGTATGAGTGGTTTGTCTGCGTTTATGTCTGTGCAACATGTTCATGCCTGGTGCCCAAAGAGGCATGAAGAGGACACGAATGAAGTTATAGATAGCTGTGAATTCCCATGTGAGTGATGGGACTAAAACTCAGGTCCTCTGGAATGACAACAAGTGCTCTTAACCCCTGAGCCATCTCACCAGCCCTGCCAATTTTTGTAGCCAGGGTCTCACTATGTAGCCCTGGCTGGCCTGGAACTCACTATGACATTGATTGAACCCACTACCCCTGCCTCCTTAGTACTCAGATTAAAGGTACGTGCTACCATGTCTTCCACCAATTTCCTATTTGTCTATTATAAATAATTATGCCAAAACTTAGGGGACCTCCTTGAATGTGGCTACAATGGCAAACGACTGTTTACTATTTGAATTTCAGCAACTGCCTTGCTCCTAGGTTCTAGGAAAGGTTGAAGGCACAACCATGAAATATCAAGTGCACCAGTTTCTAGAGTTGCTGTGACTAGGTGCCACAAGCTGGGTGGTTAAAACGATAGCAATTCGTTCCCTGGTTCTGGAAGCTAGAAGTCTGAACTCCAGAGGTCCTACACAGAGAATTCCTTCTGAGGGCTGTAAGGGAAAATGTCTGCTCTAGGCCTCTTTTGGCTTATAGGTGACCATCTTCCCCCTCTCGCTATGCCATTTTCCCTGTGTGAGTGTCTCTGTTTCTCCATTTTAGAAAGACATGAATTATATTGGATTAAATCCTCATTATTTAACATACAGAGGACCTGTCTCCAAATGAGGACCTTTAGAAGATTCACTTTAGCAGATATCACCAACTGACTATACAAACGGGTTCTCCACAATGAGTGGAGTTTTACCTGATCTTCCAAATGATAAAATGGGCATGTGCGGACTCATTGGATCACTAGACAGAAATGGCATGTGTTGCAGAAGAGACAAGCCCACCGGATGCCAGAGGCGAAGGCAAGCACTGCTGCAGAGAACTTGGATTCTGTCATGCCTTCTCCCATCAGGTTAATGCTTCTCCCTCAACTCTTTCCCTCAGTGGCTTTGTGGAGAGTGCCCTGTAACCAAAGAACATGGAGCAAGAAGCATCCTTCTTTAGCAAAGGAAACTAGTACAGCCCTCAGGGGATAGCTACTAATATCAAAGCCCTGCTGAGAAAGTCTTCCTAAGACACAGAACCTTGGTGGTCCACCTGCCTTTCCACTCTGTGTGGGAAAGGAGTGATGGGATGGGATCTCTATGCCGACGACTCCAGTGGTGGTTAATATGTTGACTAGCTGATTGATTGAGGATTTATTAAAAACCCCATCAAAAGGCTGATACATGAAAGTCTCTCAAACTGTGCACTGAGTATGGAAATAGTTGTGTATGAATGGAAGATTTATCCCAGAAAACAGGATGATCTATCCTGCAGACTCCCTCCAATGACCCTTGGTGCAGGCTTACAGGGTAAGCCCAAGGCTGATGTGGTTATCACTACTGTAATTGTCTCCACTATTGGAAGTGCCCCAAGTGCTTAGACCAACGGATACCAATGGGAAGGTCTTATACTGTTCCCTGTAGGCCTTTTTAGACTGCCTCTTCAGCTCCAGCCCAGGACTCCAGTAAGTCTTGATTCAACGTCTTCAGTGTTGGGGGCAGGGGAGGGAGAAACAGATGGATACTTGGGAGACATAATAAAGAGGACATTTTATGTATCTTAGTCCATTTGTATGGCATGCCAGGCATGATGATTTATAAAGAAATGCACTCCTTTGAATTGTGGAGGCATGAAAACCTAAGGTCACGTGGCTTCGGCGTTCTAGCAGTGCCCTGCCTGCACTCTTAATTGAAGCTCCGCAACTCATGTTGGAGTGACTTAATGTCCCTGCATAATCCTCCTCCCTGTACAATAACACAATACACTGTAGAGCGGTGCTTAAATACCTCTCATGTAAGTGGCAGTGTTATTTTTCGTGTCTTGATAAGAAGACGCCTGCAAAATAAGTGGATATTCCCTGGGGAGTACTAACACAGATATTCAGCCCGAAGTGTCATTCAAAAGTGAACAGTCACCCTTTCTTGCCCTTTGCCAGCGCCAGATAGCATGGAGCACTCAACTCCTCTCAGCCTGACATACCTCTCCCGGAAAGAGACAGAGACCTGGCGGTTAGTTTTGGCAGTGACCTGTGAATCTGCCAAACTCTATGCCCTCTTGGACCTCAGCTCCCTCGTTTGTCCACGCAAGGGAGTAGCAGTTAAACCCCAATGTGCAATGTCCCTTTCAGCAAAGGGGGATCGCTGTCCTCCGTGTGCCCCCGACTCACAGCCGCCCCGTGTGCCACTCCCTGGTTCTTCCGCTGCCCCGCGCCTGCTCTACGCAACGAAGCCTTTACACTGAGCCCGCCTGGCGCTAACTAATGTTTAACTCGGGCCGAAACTTGGCGGCGAGCGCAGGGTGACTGCGTACAGAGCAGCGGCGCAGGACGTCCGTCTCCGCGCGCGGTAATTTGTGCTTGCGCTCAAGCCTCAGAACTCAGTTCAGAGGAGCCGCCCGACCATGAAGGTGAGTGCACCCCGCCTCGCACCTCCCCGGCCCCGGGCTTGGGTTGTGGGTGCCCTTTCACCAAACTCTCCCCAAACTGCCCCAGATTTCCTGGAGGCAATCTGGAGCTGCCATTAGGCGGAAGGCACCGGGCCACCCTAACAGGCGA
>CABHPQ010164556.1:0-22717 GCA_902168405.1 Peromyscus aztecus | reverse complement strand
CTTGGAGGTCGGGGATAATCACCCGTGGAACGCACGCGGCACCCTCACTTGGCTTCAGACGAGTGGGTGGGAGGAGAGAAGCCAACAAGATCACAAGATCACGCTCCGGGCCAAAATTCAAGGGTTCCTGCCTGAGTGAACCCCAAACCCCACCAGTCTACTCCTGCACCTGCAAACCCCTCTGCCTCTGAAGGGGCCTAGATCCTAATCCTCTTCCCAGAGGAGAAACAAAGGTTTCTCTCTAATTGTTTGCTATCTGGCCTGCTTGCAGACACCGTGGAAGGTTCTCCTGGGACTGCTTGGTGTAGCTGCGCTTGTCACGGTCATCACTGTGCCACTGGTTCTGCTGAACAAAGGTAGAAACCTTGCAACATCTTACAAAGATAAGAGTGGTTGGAGACGGGGTCAGATGACACGTGATCATGCAAAGTGGGCTTTGTTTACTGGGGGCCTGGGCCAATGTACCGGGTTATAGCCTAGAAGAGTGATAGACTCCATGCTTTTGCTGCTTCTGGGGTCTCTAGTGTTTCGGTTGTAAGCCTTGAGGCTTCCTCGTTTTGTTGTGTAAAGCAAACACACACTTCCTGAAACTGAGAGAGAGGCACGGTTTCTTTTCATTAAATGTAATTGCAAAAATCTTAACCTCAAACTGATTTTAGAAGGCTGTGGTTGTCCATCTTCCAAAGTATCCTTCAAAGATCCTAAACACAGCAATAAGAATTTCTTAAGTGGAGTGGGCAATAAGAAAGCAAGGCCCATGGTATAATTTTGAAAAAAGAAAAAGAAAGAAATCCAGAGACTTTTTTTCCTTCAGATGTGACAAGGATTTGTCAGTTGTAAGATTCAGTTGTAGAGAAGCAATTATTTTACCATTTTAGAGACATTGCAGCACTAAATCGCCACTGAGCATAATGTAGTGACCTGAAATCAGTCAGCTTTTAGAGAGTTATTTCATTGAAAGTCACCCTCACGCGTTTTCAACTTGCCAGAACCTTCCAGTTTAGCCTCAGCTTTTGGTACAAAACAGATAATGGGGTGCCACTACTGAATGCAAACGAGTGAGAATAGCTAATGAGGGTCTCCCCTGGCTCTTCTTTTCCTGTGGACCACTCGGAATTACTCACTGCACATTGTGCACACTCTGAACCAGCCTCTCTGGGTGGAAATGGAGTCAAGTGGCCTTAGTCAGATTTCAAGACAACAATTGAAAGTTAGTATGTAGCACTATCAAAAACATTCCATTTCATAATGGAGCAATGGTACCAAAGATTAATAATTGAACCCACTGCTGATAATATTGAATTAAGATATCAGTAGTTACTACTGTTTTAGGCAATGGAGTTCTGTCATCCTAGAACTAAGGAGGACCCAAAGTTCAAGGCCATCCTCAACTACACAGGAAACTGAAGGCCTGCCTGAAAGACATGAGATCCTATCTTGAAGTAAATAAAAAAATTAAATAACATTCAAAAATCCATGTGAGGAAAACATGAGCCATATCTAGAATCAAAAATCTCAAAGTAGCCTAGATAGCCGATTTTTCTTCACAAAACCACAGAGGCATCACAGCATCCCAGGAAAAACTGTAACCATAGAACTTCCTCAAGGGAAACTATGGGAGATGGACAATAAATAATCTTGGGGCCCAAGTCATGCACTTGCTTTCCTCCAAAGGGCTTGCTCAAATTATCACTGTGAGATTTCTTCTTTACTGGATAAAGTATGCAGACTCTGGAGGGCCTATTTTATCCTTTCAATGAACAGCATCCACTGTCTTTTCTAAACAAAATATCAAGGATGTTCCTCTTCAGAGGGTTTCCTGAGAGACTCAAGTGTCCCCCTTCACTGACTCTTAGGATTTAAGCTAGGGAGGCCTGAACACATTGCCCTAAAAACCAGAAGGAGCTCTCTTAGGGAATCTGGAAAAGTTTGAAGATTTAGTAAACATGCATGACTTGTATGACAACACACAACGATCATGTTCTGTGCTCTGGGATTCTACAGATCTGAGGGCCAGAGAAGAAGGAGAGCAATAAGTGAGCTTTAATCCCTAGGTGATGTAAAGCTATGGGACATTATGTATATTTAGATGTGTGTATTTTACTTTATGTATGAGTGTTTGCCTGCTCTGGGCATCACTTGGATGCCTGGTGCCCATGGAAGTCAGAAGAAGGTAGTGATTTCCTGGAATGGAGTAACAGATGCTTGTGAGCCATCTTGTAGGTGCTGGGAATTAAACCCGCATCCTCTCCAAGCACTCTCACCCACGGCTGAGCCATCTCTCCAGTCCCCGCTCCCTCCTTCCACTCTCAAGCCTGGACTCCTGGGCTTGAGAGTGGAAGGAGGGTGGACTGGAATGAAAAGCAAGGAACGTGGCCCCAAACAAGGTGCAGTTCGCAATTTGGAAGCTGGAAGCTACTCAGATGTGAATGACTATACTTTTGTGACTGGTTGACCTCAAGAAAGTGTGGGGGAGGGTAGCAGAGAATGCCTCCTGGGGACCTGGTAGAAACCTGGTTTCCTGGTAGATTGTTTACACTCACATTGTTCTTTCTTTTTACTTCTGAATCCTCCTGTGTGTTTAGATAGAAAATGAAAGTCATTGTGTTTCATCTCTTACCTTATCTGAAGGGGCAGAGGTGACAATCCAGGCATGAAGCCTTTCCACTAGGTCAGCAATACCTTTCCAGGGCTGTGCCACGCAGTAAGAGATTCTTACAGGAACCCAGTTTCATCCTGATGAGATGATGAGAGGCCTGCCCGCCCCACCCCATGCCCAAGGTTTAACATCACACATCACCTCCGGCAAAGAAGAAGCAGGAGGGGAGACGTGTAGAGGGAGAGAGTGAAGGGGTTGGGGAATGGGGAATTGAAGGAGGGAGAAAGAAAAAAGAGGAAGGAGACTTCACTGAAGACAGAAGAGCCCCAGATTATGTGCAAAGCAAAGAATTAAACAGCTAAAAGGTCAGCGGAAGAGCAAACCCAAGTGCTTCCCCTGAGAGGCTAGTTTAAGACAAGGTCAACAAAACCAGATGTACTAAACACATGGAAAGGGTGGGGTAGGGGACGACTTCAGAGTATTGTCTTTTTATTTGTAAAGATAAAAAACTTCCTGAAGTCGGAAGTTAGCTGAAGTCGGAAGTTCCTTCTCTAGGAAAAAATAAAAATAAAACTTCACCGCTTGGTGTATGTGTAGTGGATGTAAAGCTTCTCTTTAAACTTCCGCTTACCTTGTTAGAGACATGTTACATTGTGTTTCCCAGAGAATCAGCAATGAAACTATCAACACATGCTACCTGTCAGAGTAGCAAGCAGCCAAGTGGAAATGAAGCTTTCTCATTCAAAATTTGTGACTACTTCACTTTATAGTGTGATATTTGAAACATTTAGTTGTCAAATAGTTTTATTATTCAGTTTAATTATGGAATAGAAATCTCTCTCTCTCTCTCTCTCTCTCTCTCTCTCTCTCTCTCTCTCTCTTGCTCCTTTCTCTGCTCCACAGTAAATTGCCTTAATATCTTCTTTTAATTCATAAGAAACTTGACTTCTCATCCACCCCCAGGACTAAAAGAAAACCCAAATATGAGGAGAAAGGAACCACCAGGGAGAGAAAAGATCACATCTATAAAGTTTCCTGAGAGAATCCAGGATCCATTCCCAGTTGAAATAACAGAAATGAGCCTGAAAGGAAGCTTTGTGTACATCAGAGAACAATCTCTCCATGCCCTGCTCTATAAAAGCTCAGTGGACCGCTGTCAGCCTTTCTGAGTGTTCCTGTCATCGTGGTTGGTCTTTTTCAGGCCGCAATTTGGACTTACGTTTCTCTAGCTATAGCATGAGCCTTAACTTTCTTTGCCTTGGAATCCTTTCCTCTCCTCTCCAAAGAGATCAGAGGCAGGGAAAGACAAGATTGCTGGCCTGGTTAATGGTCAAAGAATCACAACCTAAAGCAGCTGACCAGAGCTGGCATGGTGTGCTTTTCATATTAAGTTCTGAAGCCCCAGGTGAAGGTGGCGAGAAATAATACAGAAGCAGCTTACTTTGTGGGAGAGAAGGTGTGCAAGTGTGAAATTGTGAAATGATAGTGTGTGCCTTATATTGGGCTGAGGGTCTCCATGTATTTCTCTTTTAATCCTTAAGAGAATTCTTAGAAAGTAGTACTATTAGCATTTCCATTTGAAAGAAAAAAAAAGTTACTTCTTCATGAAGAACGAATTTCTCCAAAGCTTGAGGCAACAGGCATTATCTCCTAGATTATGAGTGAGGAATTTGGGTGTGAATCACCTTGGGATTCTGGTTTAGGGTCTCTCCTGAGGTTGTCACCTGAAAGGTTAACTGGATTAACATCCTATGCAAGATCACTCACCTAGTGCTTAGCTAGAGACCTAAGTCTCCCTGCTGTGAGCCTCTTAAGTCAGCAAGGCAGATAGATGCAGTTCTCTTGAAGGAATCACAAGAAGGGCTAAGCAGGAAGGCCTGGTGCCTGCCATGACTTAGTCTCAGAAGTGGCCATCACAACATCAATTGTGTTTGGTATTAGCAGTACAGAACAACCCCGATAAAACAAACACCAGAAGGTGCATATCACTGGACCATCTTGGAGGATGGATGCCAAAGAAATTAAGAAACTCTCTCAGTGTTCTGTAGAGATATGTCATACATAGACCATGTATGTGCCTCTAGCTGATACTTGATATTGTTAAAACTGACTGCCATCTTGTTAGCTTGTGATCAAGTATAAAATCAGCTGGGTCTTATTAACATAATTGTTACAGCTTCTAATTTACATGGCTATAACATAATGTCTCCACTGTTAATCTCTACGTTTTAAATGTTTTGAGGAAAAGAGCTTTTTCCAGAGGCCTCTATTCCTATAGAAAGCTATACGCAGGCAACAACTTAAAGAATGAACATTCCAGGCTTTCCCACCCAATAACCCTATATGATGTTGGAGAATCCTGGGGATTAAATTAAGGGCCTCATGAGTGCTGAGCACGTGCTCTAACCCCTGGGATACCCTAGGCCAGCATCTGTGTTTTTGAATGGTCTTATTGACAGTGGGAGTGAGCCAAGACACAGCTCCACGCCGCCACCTGCAAAAGCAGGAGTTCCTTTCGGAGACCTCCACTCATTCAGGTGAAGCTGGGATCCTTGACTTCACAACAAGAATTTCTGGACATGCTAGTGTGAGAAAGAGTTAGATTGCATTACAAAGAGATTTTTAACATAGAAGGTTAATGGAAAGAGGCACCCAGGGAAAGAATAGGATACACCTAAGCATGGGTATGAGCTTCTCAGGAGGAAGTTGAGCTTATGTGTTTTTACAATAGTCTTATGAAAGATCTTGGTGCCTTCTGAAGTTACATCTCAAAGGGTTGCTAAAGAACTCGATGAGATCATACGGTTGTTAGCGGGTGCACTGGACAGGATTACAGCTGATAAGATAAAACCTAGTACACAAGATTGCGTGGGGAGTTAACATGTTTATAGGCTTGTTTATAAAATATCCAGAAAATTGTGGGTTCACATCTAGGACAAGAGATAAGACCACTTTGAAAGGCACATATGCTTAGGACTTAAACATGTTTCGTGGCTATTTAAAAATTGTTATTTGAAAAGATCTCTATATAGACAACCTTTACAGTATGTTTTGCTCATTGTATTCTTGATTCTCACTCTCAACTGGCAAGTCTCGAAGCAGACTCCAGTGTGTGTGTGTGTGTGTGTGTGTGTGTGTGTTGGGCAGTCTTTTTCTTCTCATGTCCCCTTAATTGTCCCTGTTTTTCACTCCTGCTTCATTAATAGTATTACATTAAGTAGTAATAGTAATAACAACTCCTGATTTATCACCAACACTATATTGCACTTGCTTTGTTTCCAATACAAGTATATTATTCCATCTAATCTTCACAGAATAGTCAATTTCAGAGAGAGAGATTCATATCTTATCTTTTAAAACTTAAAGACACTAGAATATGGAAAGCTTAGGGCTTGCAAGTAAGTACTAGGTGTTGGGAATCCAAATCTTTTGTCTTTTAGTCTCCCCTGAGCCTGCCAGTTCTCAGAAATAATTGATTTGAAGAAATGCTTTGATGGCCAGTTTTTCGGAGTTAAAGTTTAATCATTGCCTTATGAATAAATCCTAATCCTTTCATTGATGTGTATCAGTATCTTGTAAATATTTCTACCTCTAGTCCTCACAGCTCCATTACGACCTCTGCAAGAAGGTGGCCTCTCAATTTGAGAATAACCTGAAACCACAAACTTAGCACCTCTGAGCTGTTTTATTAGTTTCCAAGTATAGGGTTTTCAGTTTTATGTTGTACTTCCAAAGTATGGTTTCATATGACGCGTTTCTATACCTTTCAAGAGACCCTTCTCTCTCCTTGAGGATGTACACATTTCTTCAGTATTTGATTCACTGTGTGAACAAAATAGATCCATGAGCTTACATTATATAATTTACCCATCTTAGGTCTGCATAGAAGTAACTTAAGTCAGAGCCAAAACCTGTAGTGATCTTGTTCTTTGCTTTCCGGGGGCCATGGTGGCTCAGATTGTATAAATGGAGAAAATGGAATAGTGAGAACAGAGCATAAATGTAAGACCACAATGCATGCCTTCCTCAACTTCACCGTCCCTAATCTGAGTTAGCTGGCCCCTGTTCATACCCACCTTACTAAAGCTCAGAACCACAAATCGCATGGGTGAGTCTTACTTTTTTATACTTACTTATTCTTTTACTCCACACAATGTAATTACTTCCAGTGTGAGATTTGTGAGACTTAGCACCTCTTCAGGGCTAAAGTCCTAGAGTAACTATGGCATATTTGTCAACCCAACAACACTTATTTTTATATTAAGAGTTTCTCAAGAAAAGTGCATAAGGACCACCTTCCTTGGGCCTTTATAGTCTACTGCAGGGGCATTACAGGCAAGTGCAGCAATCAATTCAGATGGAGGCAAATAACTGTGACAAAAGCAAAGTAAAATGGGATGGGAAGATGATATATACAGAAGGGCATTTCTCTTTTAGTCTAAGTATGATTTTGAGCCACTAGAGGGTCTAAATAAAAGTATGGCATGATATTAGTTACACTGAAAATATATATCTCTGATTCCTGGGTGCACAGTGTTTGGGGGCAGGGGCTAGTTAGTACCTGTGGGAAGGGGTATGATGGTGTCCTGGAGATGAAGTAAGTTTGTTTTAGTGAGCTATATTTCAGAGGTGAGGCAGCGTAGGAATGTGAGGAATGAGGGAGGAGCGCAGGGGATTCCTAGAGCCACCAGCTGAGTAGCCCAAGTGGAGAATGTTCATGAACTAATCTGTGAAAGTGCCCTCTGGCCAATTCTCCTCCCAAGGCCAAGCTCAGAGACTTCCAGCTCAGCTTTGCAGTTTTCCTGTTCAGCAAATATCCTTGGAGCATGTTGTAAATGGTGGCACTTTGTCAGGAGGGATGTAAAGACGATAGCTCTGACCTCTGTCCTCAAATGGTTCACAATATTAAAAGAAACCTGAACATTAACTGTAATAAGAGACCTGAGAGCTCTTCTAGTAAATGATCAAAGTGCTAGGGGAGCATTCAAAAGCAAATGTCAAGTCCTGTCCAGGAAAGCTTCTATGGAAACTAGCCAAGCACGAAAGAAAGATTAATGATTACTGGGCCTGAATATAATTCTTCCATTCCCCCAGTCTTCAAGCTGACTCAAAGCATGCAAGTCACACTTATATGTTCAGTTCCCAGCAATTTACATCCCCAGGATTCAGTATGAAGGTTATGTTAAATGGGATATTTTTGTCTGTAGGAAACCAGAACCTGACCAGTTGTTTAAAATTCAGAGTCTCATCATTGTGCTCTTATCAGGATTTTGCTTAACTGGAAGTCTAGAAAAAACGCAGTGTTTTAGTTTGTTAGCATCACTACCAGAGAACATTCTCAAGGCCTGAGATCTTTTGCCTTCCCACTCTGTCACCCTCACATTCTTTGGCAGTTTTCCTCAAGCGTGTCTTCTACGGGATCTCTCCTGTCTCTTGTTCCGGTTGATCACAGCTGTATCATAGCTGATACTGTAGCTTGCTGCATCACCTGCTCACAGGGCTCTTTCAGGGAAGGAGGGGATGCTGTTCCTCCTCAGTGGCCTATTGCTTCAATGGGGGAACCTATTTCTAGAAACCCCCTGACCTGAGGCAGACTTTCTTCAACATTGGCTAAAATGTTGTCCCTTCTCTATTTTTAAACTAATTATCAGCAAGGAAAACAGATCACCATGATTGGACTAGACTGATAAACGCCAGCCTTTCTAGGACTGAAGAGGAACTTCTTTCTTTAGTGCGGGGAAGAGGGGCCATTTTAGTTGAACTGAAAATTCTGTAAGACAGAAGAGAGATGGGCTATGAGATTGCCATCCATCTTGCTATTGCTCTCTGTTCTTTGCATTGGGAAGACGTAGGTTCCCAGCAAAAAGACAAACATCAAGCTAGCTCTGTTCTCCAGAGATCTAGAACTTGTAACTCTCTGCTCATTTGCTTTCCTAACTACAAGAGTTTATTGTAAGACTGTATTTTAATGTTCCCCTTTCCCAAGGGCATGTTGACTCCAGCATTTTACTTATCTTGGCCTCCAAAAAAGTATAAGCAGGAAAGAACTGAATTTGCAATATTTAATATACAAATTTGAGGCAATAGAGGAATTCAGAAACACTTAAAGAAAATTACTATCCAGTTTCTCAAAAGCATACACAAAAACTATCACATTTTATCCAATTTGCAGCCGTAAACCTTGACAAAAGCAGTCAATATAAAATGAACAATTAAAATTTTCATATTTATTTATTTATTTTTTGTGTATGAGTGTTTTGCCTGCATGCATATCTTTGTACTGTATGCATGCTGTGCTCAAAGAAGTCAGAAGAGGGCATCAGATCCCCTGAGACTGGAGTTACAGACAGTTGGGAGCCACCATGTGGGTACTGGGAATAAAACATGGGGCTTCTGGAAGGGCAGCCAGTCTCTTAGCTGCAGAACTATCTCTCCAGCCCTAAATGAGCCAATTTTTAAAAGATGGTAAAAATTACACCTATAAAAATTAATTCAGGAAAAGTAAGACAAAAATAATTAATGGTCAAAAAAAACAAAATAAACGAAAAGCAAGTAAAATAACCTCAAATCCCTAGAAACTGTGACAGTTTTACATGGACAAAAGAATCTAGCTGATGTCTCAAGTCCTTTAAGTTTTAGTGTATGTATGTGTGTATTGGGGGAGGGGTTAGTAAGCATAGCAACAATTCTGTCTAAATGGAAGCAGTTTGACCACACCAAAGAGAATATCCAGAACCCAAGACAGAGTGGCCCCTTGCTTCCGACTCATAGCTCACTTCTGGTCTATTGTGTCAGTGGGGAAACCATTTCTGGAAATCCCCTGATTTGCCCACTCCCTTACCAGAGGATTCTTTGTACGACCCCTCAAGACTCCGCTGCACTTCCTGCTCATTCTCAGGTTAGGACGCTGCCTGCTATTTTAATAAGAAGCCCAAACCACTTAAAGGTAACTTGAGTTCTTACCCAGCCCATCTATGCATTCATTCAGGACCCTGGACCAAGTCTCCAGTTCCCACCTAAGGCCAGGCCCTGCGTTTGTGCCATGTGTCCCGTCCCTTTTTCCTTGCCCCCAAACAAAGATTCAACTATTCCTTTGTCTGTAGGATCATCATTCTGCTCATTTCTATTCAATCATAAACATGCCATAATCTGTCACATCCTTAAAAGACAAACTCCTCCTCCCCCTTTACTTCAAAACCCCATAGTTTTTTGTTAACACTATCTGATTAGTCACAAAGTAGGAAGTTAGAGATTGTAGGTACAGGGAGGATTTCTGGCTCCTCTTGCTGACTTGAAAGATGAAGAATCCATGTGGCTAGGAATGTGTGCGTTCTCTAAGAAGGGAGAGCAGCTCTGACTCTGAGTCAGTAAATAACAAAAACTCCAGCCTCACAATCCCAATGAAATGAACCTGAGGACAGTACAGTGAGCTTGGGAGCAGATTTCTCCTCAGAGCCTCCAAATTCAAACCCAGGCCAGCCAACCCTTGATTTCATGCTCACTCAGAGCAGAAGAGCCAGCTATGGTTGGCTGGACTTGGTGACCTACAGAACTCAGGGTTAATATGCTGGGGACTAGGAGGTGGGATTGGTTATTAGTCCACTGAGGTTGTAGTAATTTGTTGAACAGCAACAGAAAACAAATGCAGTGGTCATATCTCAACATAGGCAAATCATGTCATTCTCATCTCAGAACCATTCAGTGGCTTCCCAACTCCTTAAAGTGAAAACAGCTATTGCAGCGATCAGCTGGCCATCAAATCTGAGCCACACTCGTCTGAGTTCCCTCCTTTCTCTTGGTAGCTGGTCCCACTTGCTCCTCTCTCTCCCAAAACTATTGCCTGAGTCTGTATGATGCTCTCTTGTTCACTTTCAGATCTTGTTTCAAATGTTTCTTATCCATCAGCCTCTCAATCTCTCCTGGTAAAAACAGAAACATCCTGAAATGAACACCCCTCTTCCCTCCCTGCTTGGTTTTTTCCGTGGCACTTATTACCACCTGGCTTGCACCATTGCTGACTTCTTTGCTCCCAAGTCTCCCCTTTTAGAATGCCAGCTTCCAGAGAACTAGTTTTTCATGTTTTCTTCAGTTATATCTCTAGAGCCCATAACACTGAATAGCACTGTATGTGAATTAGAGTTATCACAAGAAGAGTATTCTTTTTTTTTTTAACACTTATTTGTGTGTGCAAATGCTCATGCCACAGCCTATGTATGGAAGTCAGAGGACAACATGGGGTACTCAGTTCATTCTTTACATAATATGTTCATAAATACAGACTCACATCGTCCTGCAGGAGATCATGTAAAACTGCTATTCGCACAGCGCTAGTTGGTTTGACAAAGAAAGGTGCATTCACTTTATTGGTGTAATTATAATCTGATGAAGAAAGACACTTTAGATTGTGTATTCAAAGAATGATATAAAATATTCTGATCAAATATCTGGTGTAGAAAATAGGAGAAGATGGGGAAGAAGAGGTAAGTTTGGGCTGAGCAGTGATGGACTGAGGCATGATGAGGGATGGTGAGAGAAGAGAACTGAGGATATAGAGACAGACTATTTACTTATGAGGCTAAAGCTAGCACACGAGAATAGGCAGATGGCTGAAAGAGGTAGCAAGGTCTGGCAAGCATTTCCTTATGAGCAATCTTCCTCATGCACTCTTAAGGACCGGGAAGAAGTAAATAGTGAAGAGAAATTGAAATGCTCGAAAGGGAAATGCTGAGATGATGACCATGCCCTTTGCAAGTCAGGAAACCAAGGCTGTGGGGCATAGGATGGTCAGGGGTTGTCAGAAAGGAAGAGTCCGCATTCCTCTGAACTGAAAAGATTAAGCAAACGGGAGGGCCAGGGGCACAAGGATGAGTCCAGTAGAAAATGAGTCCCTGATTGACTTTGATGAAGAGGAAGTTGTAGGTTTTCCATTAGATAATTTTATACTCTTCAAAATGTATTATCACAGGGCATGCATTATTCAGCATTCTGTAATTTTAAGATCTAGGAATCCTTTAAAAAAAAAAGTGGAAGAAACCTGTATTGAGTCTTACCTGACTACTTTTCGAGAGTTTAGAGGAAAGATGATGGAAATCACTTGGAAGAGGGAATGGCGATGGATCAGATCCTCCCAGGAGTTGCCATCCTTACCACATTCCAGAGGCTGCTCTCTGATTGTGAGAGGAGAACAGCCATCTGTCATGTCACCTCCAGGTCCATGGACAGGTCAACTTTCAGCTGACTGCCTATTGCAATTAGCTGCAAGCATTGAATTCACACCTACGTAAGACCTAACTCACTTCCACCAGTTCACAAAATCTGCTCTCATAGCATTTGCCACGTGCAGTTACTTGCCCAGATGTTTAGAGAGGCTTAAAAGAAAGTCACAACCACATCCCTTGGAGCCAATTGCCTGTTCAGTTGTGGCTTGGGTGTTTATTAGTCATTGCACTTTGGTTACAACTATCGGTGTCTTGGTCTATTTATCTCTAACACTGGGTAAGGCAAAGATGAAAAAGTAAGTTAATAAAACACACAATGCCTAAAACTGTCCAGCACACCAAAAGAATGCTAGAAGAGCCATAAATGTGATTCTGGATGCATTTCCAAGTGTTTTTGTTTCTTAGCAGCCCTAGGGGCTTGAAACGTAGTAACATTTACCATGTGCCCCATGGTGCTAATTTTTTTTGCCTGGTCAACACTGGAAAAGGAACCATTTCTATGGGACATTTTCCAATGATTGCTTTTCCTTGGATCTTGGATTAGGAACATCTGTCCCAAAGAGCAGCTTTGTTGATTATGCTTATAAATCTTTCTGGAAAGTTCTTCAGTGAGTCAATATTAGAGTTTTCCAGCTTCCCTAAATGATGAGTGTTCTTCCAAATGCCAGCTGATTACTCCCAGTTTGCATGATAATGCCCTTCATCAATATCTCTCCACAATTATTTACAGATATTTATCATCAGAGAAACTACCCCTAGGCTGAAGCCATTTGATATGTTCTGTGAGTCATTTCTCCCTATACTTAAGAAGTTTTCTCCTTCACCAATTTCTCATCACTTCAGATTACACTGGTCTACACAGTCAGGCAGCTTAGCAAGGCGCTTAGCAAGGCATAGACACACTTGTTGTGTTAGTTTAGGCCCTTGTGGTTATGTCTTGTTTATTCCCAAGAGAATTCTGTCAAGGGGTGAGCGAGTAGCTATCATCAGAATAAAAGTAAGTTTCACCTGCAAAAGGAATAAGCGAGCCTGCAGCCCTCTGTAGCATTGGCTCCCTGTGGATCCTCCTGGACCTTCCCTTGTGGCAGTCAACACAGTTCATCATTCCACACCAGTGGCAGCATTGTTTCATCTTGACCCAAATACGGGGCCCATTTGCTCTCTGCAGCTCTGTAGGGCTGTGTTCTTTTTGTTTCCAGGTGTTCTACATCAATCTCAGTGTCTGTTAATCTAATCTTAAGAGGTGTGTGCTTTGTTTTAATGCTCACTGTTTTGAGAAATGTCAAGGTACTTATTTAACACTCCACATTGGCCATCTGCTTTTGTAAATAAAGTTTTATGGAAATACAGCACCATTCATTCATTTGCAGGTTGGCTGTAATGACTTTCGAGTTATAAAGGCTAACTTGAATAGCTACAACAAAGGCCAGACAACTTATCGACCACAAAACCCAAATTATTTCCCACTCGGTCATTCAAGAAAAACTGCAACTCCAGATCTAGATATTGCAGTCTTACAGTGGCTACAGACTTTATTTCTAGGTAAGATGAATGAGTATCTACTAAGGTTTCATGCTAACCTAGAAGTCACACTAGGTGTCTAATCTGAGAGATTTAGTATAAAAATTGGTTGCATAGATGCATAAACAGAGGAGAAAGTCTAAGGAAATGCTGAGTGCAGGGAAGAACTGTGTCTATGGTTTTAGAATACACACATTCTGAGCTCAAAACCCTGAGGCATGTAACAAGCCTAACTGTTTCCAGGGTCTTGGTGTCTTCTTTATGCTTAAAGTTTCATGTCTTTTTAGAAGAAATGGGGGATAGGGAGGCACATACAGACTACAAATTGACAAGGAAACCAGGCTTCCTAGAAAGACAGCAGGGCACCCAAGTGGAAGAATACTCAAGAGTCTAGTTATTGTTTGGGGCATCTTCTTATGGAGTTTAAGAGAAGGAGCTAACTACTAGGAAGTAGAGAGGATGTTTTCATATTTTGATGGACAGATTTGGATTACATAACCCCTTGTCTACCCAGCACATTCCTTCCTGTGATGTTTCTGATTTTACTTTTTATTTTTTAAATTTTTAAAAATTTACTTCTTTTATTCATTTTACATACTAACCACAGTTCCTACTCCCTCCCCTCCTCCTGTTTCCCTCCCACCTCTCCCAACCCACCCTCATCCACTTCTCAGAAAGGTAAGGCCTCCCATGGGGAATCAACAATGCCTGGCACTTTCAGTTGAGGCAGGACCAAGCACTCCCCACCTCCACCCCTGTATCAAGGCCAAGCAAGGCATCCCACCACATGGAATGAACTTCAAAGAGTCAGTTCTTGCACCAGGGATAGATCCTGGTCCTGCTGCCAGAGGTCCACAAACAGACCAGGTTTGAACTCACAGAGATCCACCTGGCTCTGCATCCCAAGTGCTGGGGTTAAAGGCATGCGCCACCCCACCTGGCAAGTCCCAATTTTCTAAGAAACTGCCATACTGATTTCCAAAGTGGCTATACAAGTTTGTACTCCCACCATCAGTAGAGGAGTGTTCCTCTTACTCCATATCCTCTTCAACAAATGGTGCTGGCATAACTGGATGTCAACATGTAGAAGTTGCAAATAGATCCATATCTGTCACCATGCACAATATGCAAAATATGAAAATATGAAAACTCAAGTCTAAGTGGATCAAAGACCTCAACATAAATCCAGTTACACTGAATCTCATAGAAGAGAAAGTGGGAGGTAGCCTTGAACACATTGACACAGGAGACCGTTTCCTAAATATAACACCAGTAGCACAGACATTGAGAGCAACAATCAATAAATGGGACTCCTTTAACTGAGAAGCTTTTGTAAGGCAAAGGACACCACAAATAAGACAAAACAACAGCCTACAGAATGGGAAAAGATCTTCACCAAACCCACATCTGACAGAGGACTGATCTCCAAAATATATAAAGAACTCAAGAAACTAGACATCAAAATACCAAATAATCCAACTAAAAAATGGGGTACAGATCTAAACAGAGAATTCTCAACAGAAGAATTTTAAATGGCTAAAAGACATTTCAGGAACTGCTCAGTATCCTTAGTCATCAGGAAAATGCAAATTAAAATGTATCTGAGATACCATCTTACACCTGTCAGAATGGCTAAGATCAAAAACACTGACGACGGCCGATGTTTCAGATTTTAATTGTTTGCACATCCAATTAGGCAAAGACGTAAGATGTTAATAGCTCATTCTCTCTAAAAGATCACTCAGAGGATATAATAGCTTATTTCACATGCCCCAGAGCAGTGTGAACTGGATCAACCTTCTCACCCCCATACCTAGAAGTATCTAAAGATATATTAACATAGGAACTGTCCATGAAAAGGGAATCACTGATGGTTGTTTTGAACATAAAAGTGTATTCCATTGTTTGAAGCAGGGTATGCAGGCAGCTCAGTGTAGGTAGGGGTCAGAGGTTGCTAGGTGCACTTCTTAAAGTAGGGAGTGTGTATATTCCAAACAGAGCAAAGTCTCAGGTTTCTAAGCTGTTCTTTCTTACTACATACTTCTATTAGTAACATAGCAAAATTTAATTGGCTGTTATTTTCTTGACATTGAATTAGTCTCAACATCATTGCTAGATGCTCCAGAGAACATTTTTCAGTTTCCTCTTCCTTCCTTCTTTCCTTCCTTCCTTCCTTCCTTCCTTCCTTCCTTCCTTCCTTCCTTCCTTCCTTCCTTCCTTTCTTTCTTTCTTTCTTTCTTTCTTTCTTTCTTTCTTTCTTTCTTTCTTTCTTTCTATAGAACGCTTGGAACAACACAATAATACACATTGCAGCATAGCTGTAGAGTTCCCTAAATCTAGGTCTTGAATAAAGCATATTAGATTGTTACCTCATCTCATCACTGAAAACTCCCCTAAGCCTCACAATGCTATTGTGTCAAATTTGTGAATTGAAAACTTGAGTCTTTAAATGCCTATCTTAGCCATTTTGTGTTGCTATAACAAAATACAAAAGATTGGGTAATTAGTGAAAAACAAAATTGTCTTACAGTTACAGAGGATGAGAAGCCTAGGACCACTGCACTACATAGAATTCAGTGTCTGCTGAGCACCTTTGTGATATCTCTTCAATAGCAGAAAGGCAGGACAGAAGGACATGTTAATTCACCCCAGCTTTTTTTTTTTTTATAAAGTTCTCCATGAGAGCAGACTCATGACTCAATCACTTTCCTACAAGCCCTGTCTCTTATTTTTGTCATTTTCTTCCTTTTATTGAAAATAGATTTTTTTTTTATCATGCAATATATCCTGATTACAGCTTCCGCTCCCTCCACCCCTCCTAGTTTCCCATCTCTCCTCCCCTCCAGATGTACTCCCTTTCTGTCTGTGGTGGTTTGAAAGAAAATGGCCTCCAAAGGAAGTGGCACTATTAGGAGGTGTGGACTTGTTGGAGTAGGTGTGGTTATGTTGGAGTAAGTGTGGTCTTGTTGGAGGAAGTGTGTCACTGTGCAGGTGGGCTTTGAAGTCTCCTATATGCTCAAGCCAAGCCCAGTGAGACAGTCTACTTCCTGTTGCTTGCATATCAATATATAGCAGCCCCTTCTCCAGCACTATGCCTTCCTGCACGCCTCCATGCTTCCCACAGTGATAATGAACTAAACCTCTGAAACTGTAAGCTACCACTTCAATTAAATGTTTTCTTTGTAAGAGTTGCCATGGTCATGGTGTCTCTTCACAGCAACAGAAACCCTAACTAAGATGCTGTCTCTCATTAGAAAAGAACAATCAGGGTTCTAAGAGATAACAAGCAAACATAACAAAATAAAATATAATAAAATAAAACAAAACCCATCACACTGAAGCTGGACACAGCAGCTCAACCGAAGGAAAAAAGCCCCAAGAGCAGGCACAAGAATCAGAGAACCACTTGTTGACACACTGAGGAGTCCCATAAAAATATTAAGCTGAAAACTGTAACATATATACAGATGTCTTAGTGTAGACCCATGTAGGCCCTGTGCTTGCTGCTTCAGTCTCTGTGAGCTCATATGTGATTTGCTTAGTTGATTCAGAGGGCCTTGTTCTTCTGGTGTCCTACATCCCCTCTGGCTCTTACACTCTTTCTGCCTCCTCTTCTGTGGGGTTCCCTGAGCTCTGAGGTTTGGGATTTGGTGGAGACATCCCATTTAGAGCTGTGAGTTCCAAGGACTCTCTCTCCATGTAATGTCTGCAAGCCCTGTCTCTTAACACCACAACACAGAGTTTTAACGCATGATTTTTGAAGGACATTTAGACCAAAGCATTCCACCACCCTGAAATTCATGTCCTTCTCACATGCCAGGTACGTTCACTAACCTTCTTAACTCATGAAGCTAATTCTAGCATCCACTCAAAAGTGCCAAGTGAAGAGCCACATTTAAATCAGAAATGAATGAAACTCAAGAGATGACTCATCCTGAGGTAGGTTTTCTCCAGTTGTGGAGCTGAAATCAAGCATATTACATGCTCTAAACTACAGTGGTGGGACAGAAATGTGATAGCTGTTACTATTTCAAAAGAGAGAAAAAGGCAAGAAAGGAATATTAGGTCCTGGGTAAGCCCCAAACCCAACGGGGTTAGATCTTCGGTCTCTTGCTAAGCACAACCCATACAGCATCTCTTATGGGTTGGGTTGAAGTCTTGTGCCTCTGACTTCCCCAGGCTGGCATGTTGAGCTAGTTCGCCCATTCTGGCCCAATTCTAGAATCTCATCGGCAGACTCAATCTCATTGTTCTACTGAACTTTGTCCTACTAGGGCTTTCTAGGGCAATGCTACCCAGATAGTTCTCTGTATAGGCCCTGTGGCTTTCTGAAATAACCTGAGATGAGGTCTCTTTGAATGGTCCTGTGGTTTGTGATCTCGGTGTTGAATATTTAACTCTAGTGCAGACGTGTTAGGGACGGGGCTTACAGCCAGTGTCAGGTGGGGAGGGCTCCACTATGTCAAGTGGATGACTGTTGTGTTTGCAGAAGTAGGTTTATTATAAAAGGAAGTCATATATACCTTTGCCCTCTCCTGCAGACTTTGTTGCCGTGTGGTACTTTATGCCTTTCTAGAATTCAGCGGCGAGGTGCCTACCAGACATGAACTAAGGATCTTGTACTTTCCTGTCTCCAGAACCATTAGCCAAATAAACTTCTACCGCTCATGTCGTAGCCAGTCTGTGGCATTCATCTTGAGCACCATTAAACAGACTGGAACACACAGCCTCAGGGACCCTTCTAAGTATTTAAGCTCTGTTTTCCCTTTTTATTGTCACATGTCTTTATTCTTGTATTTTGCTATAGACAGTTAAGAGAACCCACAAAATGCCCTGAACACCTTGCTTAGAAATTTCTTTCACCAAATCAATCATGATCATAGCTCCTGTATTCTACTTTTCAGAAAGCCTTAGAGCATCGACACAAAGTTCTTTGCCACTCTAAGAAAGGATGGCCTTTCCTCCAGTTCCCAGAAAGATGGTCCTCATTTCTAAGACTTCATCAGAGTGGCCTGTGCTGTCCTTGTTTTTTCCCCACCATTTATTTATTTGTTTGCTTTTCTTTTACATCTGAACCGAGGTTTCCCCTCCCTTCTCTCCCCCCAATCCCTTCTCCCTCACCTTCCTTCCCCTTTCCCATGCACTCCTGCTCTGTCTTTCTTCAGAAAAGGGCAGGCCTCCCATGTATATCAGTCAGGTATGGCATATCAAGTTGCAGTGAGACTAGGCACCTCCTCTTCTATTAAGACTGGAAAAGGCAATCCAGAAGGAGGGAAGGGTCACAAAAGCAGAAAACAGAGTCAGTGACAGCCCCTGCTCCCACTGTTAGGAGTCTCACAAGAAGACCAAGCTACACAACCATAACATATATCCAGAGCCTGGATCAGTCCCATGCAGGCTCCCTGGCTGTCAGTTCAGTCTCTCTGAGCTCCTAGGAGCCCCAGGTTAGTTGATTCTGTTCCCCATCATTCTTAACATGATCACTTAGATTAATTTCAAAGAAGACTGAGTCTTTCTCTGAAGCTCTATTCTTTGGAGCCCTTACTAACATTGCCCTCAGTGCTACATTCATAGCAACAGCACGAAGCACATTTTGACATGTGCTTCAAAACAATTCCAGGCTCTATCCATTACCCAGTTCCAATGTTGCTTAGCAACTCTTCACTTCGCAGCTACCAATTTCTGTATTAGTCATTTTGTGCTGCTGTGACAAAATATTCAAGGCTGGATAATTACGAGGAATGGACAATTAGTTCTCATAGTTCTAGAATACGGGAGAGTCAAAGTCAGGGTGCTAGCCAGTTCAGCATTCTCGATGACATCTTTTAACAGCAGCATCTTCACATGCTGTAAAAAAGAGGGACTCATTCCTCCTACCCCTCTTACAAGGCTTAAACTCATTCCTGAGAGTGGGATCTTCAGGACTTAGTCACCTCTTCTCAAGGTTGCACCTCTTAAAAACTACTGAAATGAGTTAGACCTGAGTCACAGAAAGGATTCAATAGTTCCCCTAAACCCACATGCAATGGGCAAGTCTGTGCTCAAAACCAGGTCCTTGGCTTTCAAAGCCACCTGCTCTGCCATTCTTCTGGTGTTTTGTGACTCAGTGAAGATGGGAGCTGGCTGTGTAACCCAGCCTCAGGGTCTGAGAAGCCTGTCCATTAATTGCTTCTTTCTTCTTACTGATTTTTCTTTCTTTGTCTGTCAAGGCTGATATTTTATAAGAGTGAATTCTGAATTAACACCTGTTTTATTTCTTTGTACTCATCATAGAAACAAACATCAGTACAGAATGTTGACTGGTTGCCATATGGCACCCACAAACTATAACCAGATACCTCTTCTGCCTGTTTTTTTTTATTAACAACTTTATGTTTTTGCAAGTCATAAGGAGTACATTTCTCTTTAGAAGTATTTCATTAGCTATTTAATTTCCAAAACAGTTTATCTTTGCAAAGTAGCAATATTACAAATCAGAGTTCAAGAGGTAAAAGATTAATGATGAATGAGCATAATTATTGAAAACGAAATATGCTTTACACACACTGTGACCATTGGCCAAAATCAAGGCAGCTCTGCCAAACTGTCGTCTCTCTTATCTGGATCTTAGCATTCTGGGATCACTTTCCATCTGGAAATAATTCTGATCCTGAAGCTAGGATTCATTATACTGCCCCAACCCTTTGGTGAGAGTTTATTATTAGGCTGATCCATTTTGAATGCTACTATTCTGATTTTTATGACTGACAACTGCCATTTTCACATGATTCAACCTTGTCTCAGCCAAGGAAGTAAAGCAGAATACATCTAATCTCTTTCCTAAAATTCTAAATGAAAGAGGACTGCATTTCTTTATGCGCTGATGGGTAACATATGATTAGCTGCTTTCCTTGGCTGGCACAACGCTTTGAACCAATAAGTCAAATGAACGGCATGTCCCAGGTCGTGCCGAAAACCATGAGATCAGCCAAGGACCTTCATCTGTTGCTGCAGCAGTGCCTTGTCAGGGAGCAAGGAGACGAGGAAAGAGGAAGGCAAACATGAGCGTGTCCTACATGCGTGCGACAGAATAGGTTGTACCTTGGCAGCAAACTGTGAACTTGACAAAGGTCAAAACCTGGACTTGGCACTCACACCTCACACAACCTCACTTATCTAGATATTTCCAAACTGTCTTCCAATGCATCGTGCTTATCAAATGGCAAGACAACACACACGCACACACACACACACACACACACACACACATACGCACACACAGAGAACATTTGTTGTTCTCCTTTGCTCCAGTGTGGCCAGCCTCTGGGACTGTTTGTGAATATATAGAAACTGGTTTGCATTCAGCTTGCTCAGCACCTGAATGAATCCAACCCAAGGCAAGGCAGGTGTAGGCCCTGCAGGGATGTCTTGGGCCATAACAGCAGTGAGTCATCCTCCTTGATGCCTGGAACATCAGTGTGCAGATCCATAAGGAATATCATGCACAGAGGGGAGCTTGAGTGAAGCTCAGAGGAATGACTTAGAAAACGATAGGCTGATGGGAGAATGAACTGAGCAAGGCCAGAAGGGGAAGGCAACATGAAAGAAATAGTAGCCCATTGGATACAAGGGCATCTCAAGGAAATTTTAGACTCAGTTATTAATTTTAATTATTAACTAATTAGTATAATTATTAATAAAAATGAATAGCATTTTTTAATCTAAGAATTTTTTAATTCATTTTACATACTAATCTCCTCTCATCCTCCTCCTTCTCCCTCCCCAGTCTACCCCCTCCCCAACACTCCCATCCCCTCCTCCAAAAGAGCAAGGCCTCCCATGAGGAGTCAGCAAAGCCTGGTACATTAGTTGAGGCAGGACCATGCCCCTCCCCCCTGCATCAAGGTTAAACAAGGTGTCCCACCACTGGTAATGGGCTGCAAAAAGCCAGCTCATGTACCAGGGATAGATCCTGATTCCACTGACAGGGGTCCCTCAAACAGAACAAGCTACATAACTGTCTCCCATATGCAGAGGGCCGGGTCTAGTCCCATGCAGGCTCCACAATTGTTGGTCTAAAGTTCGTGAGTTCCCATGAGCTTAGTTCATTTGTCTCTGTAGATTTCCCCATCATGATCTTGACACACACACCACCCCCTGCTGCCTTGCTCATATAATCCCTCTTCCCTCTCTTAAACTGTACTCCTGGAGCTTGGCCTGGTGCTTGGCTGTGGATCTCTGTATCTGTTTCTCTTGGTTACTGGATGAAGGCTCTATGATGATAGTTAGGGTATTCACCAATCTGATTACAAGGATAGGCCAGCTCAGGCACCATCTCCACTATTGCTAGTAGTCTAGTCTGGGGTCATCCTTGTGGATTCCTGGGAATTTCCCTAGCACTAGGTTTCTCCCTAACTCCATAATGTCCCCTTCTATCAAGATATCTCTTTCATTGCTCTTCTACTCTGTCCCTCTCCCAACTCAATATTCCTATTACCTCATGTTCTCATCCTCCATCCCCTCCCCTCTGTTGTCCCCTCACCCCAAGTTTACTCCAGAGATCTCATCTATTTCCCCTTCACAGGGAGATCCATGTGTCCCTCTTAGAGTCCTCCTTTTTAGCTAACTTCTCTGGAGCTGTAGGTTGTAGTCTGGTTATCATTTGCTTTACATCTAGTATCCACTTATGAGTGAGTACATACCATATTTGTCTTTCTGAGTCTGGGTTACCTCACTCAGGATGATTCTTTCTAGTCTCTTCCATTTGCCTGCAAATCTCATGATGTCATTGTTTTTAACAGCTGAGTAACACTCCATTGTGTAAATGTACCACATTTTCTTTATTCATTCTTCTGTTGAGAGGCTTCTAGACTATTTCCAGGTTCTGGATATTACAAATAATGCTGCTATGAACATAGCTGAGCAAGTGCCCTTGTAGTATGATTGAGCATTCCTTGGGTAAATGCCCAAGAGTGGTATCATTGGGTCTTGAGGTAGATTGATTCCCACTTTTCTAAGAAACTGCCATACTGATTTCCAAAGTGGCTGTACAAGTTTGTACTCCCACCATCAGTGGAGGAGTGTTCCCCTTACTCCACATCTCTCCAACATAAGCTGTCTTCAGTGTTTTTGATCTTAGCCATTCTGACAGGTGTAAGATGGTATCTCAGATACATTTTGATTTGCATTTCCCCAATGACTAAGGATGCTGAGCAATTCCTTAAATGTCTTTTGGCCATTTGAGATTCTTCTGTAGAGAATTCTCTGTTTAGATCTGTACCCCATTTTTTTAAATTGGATTGTTTGGTATTTTGATGTCTAGTTTCTTGAGTTCTTTATATATTTTGGAGATGAGCTTTCTGTCAGATGTGGGGTTGGTGAAGATCTTTTCCCATTCTGT
>CABHPQ010164555.1:1912-36769 GCA_902168405.1 Peromyscus aztecus | reverse complement strand
GTGTGTGTGTGTGTGTGTGTGTGTGTGTGTGTGTGTGTGTGTGTGTGCAGTGTGTTAATTAGAGAACAAAGTGCTGGGAGATGAGGTGAAGTAGTCAACAAATCACGGAGAGCTGTCTATAACCAGGTCAAAGGGCAAAGACTTAATTAGCCCTGCAGCTGATGGGATGGCTAAGTGCTTCTGGCAGACTGGTTTTCTGTCTAGGGGGAGCTGGCTGTTGAGGGTTTCTATTGGAAGTGCTGGGGTCCTCATGCTCCCCTCCATGCAGATGGCCGGAAGAGTCACTCTGAAGGCAGTAAGAGGGTCTCTTCTCAGTGGCTTTCCTGGACACATCCATGTACCCTAGGCAACTCTACCAGAGGCGAGGGAGAATCTCCTGGCATAGGAGTTGGGTTTTCAAGTTCATTTTCTTTTAGAAGTTTAGAGTTCTGTATCACCACACACATTGTAGTCTGTTAAGAGCTGCTGAAACATTGATGGAATGGGGCACGTAATGTGTGTGTGTGTGTGTGTGTGTGTGTGTGTGTGCATGTGTGTATTTATGTGGGTGCACATGTGCAAGTATGTGTGTATTTGTGTGTGCAAGTGGTCACACACACTGGTGAGCTCAGCATTAGTTAGTAATATATTAGTTATTCTCTGCTCCCTCATCTTCTAGTCTAATGTGGACTATATTGTGTTTGTAATTCTTTTCTATCACCTTTACTTGAAGGTGAACAGAGACTACCTTCTTCATCTCAGAGGTAATTCTCAAACATACAAATATTCAATAAAAGTGTGTGGAACCCGTGAGTCAAGGTAAAGTGAGGGTTTATGTATGTGCTCTCTCACATGAGGATCTGGCCAGGGAGCAGTGTATAAACACAGAATGAGGCAGCTGAGAGGTCAAGGACATCAGACTCATATAATTTTTCCCTCACCCAACGTTTATTCCACAGGGAATGGTTGGCAATATACAGAGCTGCAAAACCCTCCCCATGCTTTCTTCTTGCAGTTTTAGCTGAAGAAGAGAAACCAAGTCAGGAGGTAGAGGGAGACATGGAGGAACTCAGGGAGAGGAAGAGGTCAGGAGAGTTGTGGGCAAGGGCATGTGCGTTGGTGGGTTCTGGGGAGCCACACCCCAACACAGAGACAAAGACCACAGGCCCCACTTGGAGACCATGGAACATCAAGGCAAGACCAAAGGTCTTTGAGACATTTCTATACTTCCTGTCGTGAGCCAGCTGCCAAGAGCGATGGGCCACGAAGTCTCAGGACCCTGCCTCCAGGGTTCACTGGAACTGAGCTAGGGCAACAGGAGGCCATCTTCAGTAGGGAGTAAGGTCTTTGATTATTGCATCCTCTTTTGAGGGAGATTAGATTTTGAGAACTTGTGACGCTAATGGGACGTTCCACATCAGTAGAGCCCAAGGGCGAGTCACTGGTTATCCCTTTCGGTTGTGTCTTGGACATGATCACCAGGCTTCCCCACCTGTCCTACACTATACAAAAATTTATAGGCAGGAGGCATGGGCTCTTTCTTTTGGAGACTGTCTGTAGCCTTTCTTCCAGCTGTGGAAGATGCTATCCTCTGTAATGTGATAGGCATCAGAAACTGGTAAATCCAAGGCTGCTAAGCTGGCCATGCAAGCTGGGTGTGGTAGTATGTGCCTGTAGTTTTGCTACTTGGGAGGTTGAGGTGGGGGGATTGCTTGAGCTCAGAAGTTCAAGGGTAGCTAATAATTCATCTTTTCAAGAAATGGATATATTAGTAAAAAAAGAAAATAAAGATGTAAGCCCTGTGCATCTGAGCCTTTTGCTTTCATTTAAAATCTTTTAGGGTGTGTACCGCATGCCAGGGCTTGGCTGAAGGAGGGTCAGCTGTTTAAGCTCTTCTTCACTTCCTGGCATCCACCAGGCTTGAGCTGGATTAACTCACTCCAATCTGGGTTTCTTTAGAGTGGCGTCAGAGCTCCCAGACCCATGCAAGCTTCAGCAACAGCTTTCTGTGATCATGGTTGCCTCGTCCCCTGCCTGCTCCTCAAATCCCGGTCATTTCACCCCACACTTTATTCAACAGCAGCTTTAATGACACACTTTTGCCAAGTCTCCTTGAAACGTTCAGTATGGTGCTCTTACAGTTACCAACTTCCTTTGCATTTATTATCCCTTTCACAGCTTATTAATTTGCATAACACTTAATCTAGTTGCATAATCAACAGTAATGAGTACAATTGGCAACAGATTCTTGGTAAATAGACACAGCACTGTGGGGAAGGGGCCTTGGTGTCCTAGAAGCTGACTTGGTCATTTACTGGACCTGGTCAGTGGAGGAGGTAAGAAAATTCTGGTCATGCGCTGTTTCCCAGAGACCTAGGGCTAGCCCACTTCTGCCCCTGTTGCCTGTCAGGGCTTGGGACCACGGCTTTCTGAATGCCTAGGTTCAAATACAGACTCCTCAGTCCTCACCAAAAATACTGCTTCGAATCTCTCCTTCATTCCTCTTTTTTTTTTTTCAGGCTCCTGGTCTCTTCTCCAAGGTCCTTCTGGAAGGAGACCAGGGGATACCTTAACTTTGGGGAGATAGGTTTCAAGATACAATTTTTTTTGAGTGACATAAACACTATGTGCACAGTGAAACCCCCATGTTGCTCTGAGCCTCCAGATTCAAAGCACAGAACAGCCCACACCATCTGCCAAGTGGGCCGCGGTGGGGAGAGAAGAGGGAGAGAGAAAAGAGAGGAGGGGGGAAGCTCCTGAGGTGCTGGGGTTTATCCGCCTTGGCTGAGGCACAGGCTGAGACTGCTCTGAACTTGCTGGGAAAAGAAAAGCCCGCAAATTCCCTGTTATGCTTTCTGTGGCTCATACATTTTTGGTTCCGGGGGATGTATTCTAATGTGTATGGTGTTAGATACTACAGCCCTAGTTTACAGAGACTGAAATTGCAAATAAAACTCTATTTGCTACAACAAGATACATGAAAAAGAGTACTATGGGATGCAAAAGAGCTCCATGAAAATTCCAGCCGTGCCGTTTTCCAGCTGTAGCCCCTTAACCAGAGTAATTAATTTCTCTGCTTCGTGGTTCCCTATCTGCAAAGAGGCATAATCATATCTACCTTACAGGGTTGTTGTGAGAATGAAGTGCAGGCGACAATGCTCAGCATATAGTGGGCAAACCATTAAAGCCTTTTATTTATACCTCATTCATTTGATAGGGGTTTAATGAAAACCTACGAGATGCCCCAAACCATTCGAGGAACAGATGATGCAGGGGCTACCCTTGGGTGATGGCCCTTTTATTTGAAGTGTGCTGCATGTACACGATTCTGTTGAGTACCATTTCTGGTGGTATGGGGACATACAAAGAAATTCTGGGGAATTCTGTCCTTGACCTGAGGGAGACTTCCCAGAGGAGGACCAAGACGGGGAGAGGTCATTTAGCCTCGAGGGAAGAGAAGCCAAGGTGGCTGCTGAAGACAAAGTTTCTCTGGACTTCTGGTCTCCTTTGCCTGTAGCCCAGGAAGGCTAGGGTGTAGGGCATTTGGAAGGAGACTTGGGGGTGCTGGGTGGCCAGACTAAAAAGTGCAGGCCTGAATGTGTCCTGCGTGCAAAGGTGAGGGCAGATTACCAATGCCACCTCAGTGCAGAAGCAAAACAAAACCCCCAAACCAGCCTAGCCAGGGAAGCCTTTCACAAGGGGCTAGTCATTGTCATCAGGTCACCCAGCTTTGATGCTGCAGGCCGCTCTCCTGGACAGGGGAGCAGCTTCATTACGGTCCCTGTGCAGGGACTTAACAGCCTTCAGCTGGCAGCAGGCTCTTTCATAATCAAAATGTGGAGCGTGGCCCCTTGTCACTGGCCTTTGTTGGGGCACCAAGAACAGAGCTGGGGACACAAAGGGAGGAGAAGCTTGTCATCCTTCTTAGCTCATTTGTGGGCACGTCTCCAGTTCGGCTGCCACTTCCATAGAGCCTCTGTGAGAGTGCTCCACCTGCAGGGGCCTCTTTAGCTCTTGGCATCCCCAGTCAGGAGACCAGAACTGTCCCTCCAGGACTGACTGTTAGTAGACGCGTTATCCCCCATGAGGGCAATGGTGGCCCTCTGTGCCAAAAGGCCCCGTCAGTGACACAGGCCAGCTGTCCCTCTCCCTCTGGGCTCCGGGTCCCTTGGCTGCTGTTTTGCTGTCACAGATCCTTTTGTTAAGTCTCTTCCAGGTTAATTAATCCTATTATTATCACCACTGTAGTCTATAATTGGGCACACAGTGCAATTATACCATCCATCCTGCCTTTTTGATGTGCAACTCACTAGCCAATGATAATTATTAATTATTATCCTATTGGGTTGTGTTATACACAAATATGACACTTGTCTGGATGGTTGCTTATCTGATGTCTGGGGATCTCTAGTCAGGGTCTTAGCAGTGAGCATGAATGGGCTACTACCATAGAGCAAGGGCCTGGGCAAGGCCATGATTTAGGAGCATCCTTACCCAGACCAAGGAGTTGGATGGGGATACTATGTACTTTGGTTCTCAACCTCATCTAGACCTTTTCTTCCACAGTCAGGTGCCTCACTGCTCTCAGGCACCCGTCAATGCTCCTTTCCAATGTCAAGGACCTTCAGCACCAGGCTTGTGAACATTAAGACCATCATTATATCTTTTGATCTATGTATCTCTGCTCAGAGCTCTACACATGGTATCCTTTTAATCATTTCTACAAGGAAGGTATTATTATTCCCATGTTATAGATGAGGGAGTCAAAGCTCAGAAAAATTAAGTAACTTGTAAGGAAACCATGGCAGAAGATTGCAATTGATGTTGGTTAAAGCCAACACCTTCTTGGCTTCAGGAAGC
The DNA here is from genome assembly GCA_902168405.1 of Peromyscus aztecus. Lineage (NCBI taxonomy): Eukaryota > Metazoa > Chordata > Mammalia > Rodentia > Cricetidae > Peromyscus > Peromyscus aztecus. The sequence goes on along the minus strand of CABHPQ010164555.1, from coordinate 31,930 downwards.
AAACCTCATTTCATGAAGGATACAGGGAGATGGGTACTGGGAAAATACTAGATTCTAGCAGGAAGATTTAGGGGGATTTCTTGCATTAGCTAACAGGTGCTAGGGAGACAAAGGGTTCAGTAGCACAGCCTTTAGTGGTCCCAAAGCTACATTATATGAGTAAGCAGTTGCCCTACCTCTGTGTGTGTGTGTGTGTGTGTGTGTGTTCCATCTTCTCCCATCCAGGCTGCTGAGCAGGAGGTATTGGATGGAGTGAGCCGGGCCTGGGAGCTTTTTCACAATTGTGTCTCTTGTACATCACAAGACTTCTTAGGGGAGGAGATGACATGCCAAAGCAGATATACCCTGGGCTGTATTGTCCCTAAAATAAAATGTATTTGTGAGTTGCTGAGGGAGGTTGGTTTTCTTTATTGGGTTGGCTGGATTTTGGAAAGTCCATGGAGATAAGGACAAGCAAGCCACTTAGTGATACTATTTACATCCTCTACTTCCTGGTCCACATGTTTCTTCTGGCCTGGCCCAGGTTCAGCTGAGGTGATATGATGGTGGAGACAGGAAGCCTTGTATCACAGGGCAGTGGTCTGAACAGGGAGGCTGGGAGCTCTGTTCTTCTGGTTTGACCACTGTTAGCTGAATGTTGCCTTGTCTCTGTTCATGGTGATGAGGATGAGAATACCAGGGCCTCCCTTCTGCTGAATTATACTCAGTATTTGTGATGTTTGACATATTAGAGAGATCACATTGGCTAGAAAGAGACTGCCTTCCCAGGGCTCATTCTTAGGGACAGTGAACAACTTGTCTACGAACGTCATTTCATGTACCAGGAAGTATGTTTCAAACCCAACCCCCATCAGCTCCTTTATCTGCTGCACTTCCCAAGTTCCATATTGTCCTTGCCCCAAATCACATTAGGACAATGTACTAACCTATCACCATTACCCTTCTAGCCCTGAACCAACGGATGTTATTATTAACAGCTCATGCCACACTCCGGCTTTCTTTGCCTCCCCTCCCTGGAGAACACGGTGCAGGCTGTGGCTGATTCTTACCCACTAAGGTGCTGACCCACTCAGGTGGCCCTGTCTACTGAGATACATAATATTATGTATCTCCAGTTTCTAGGGAAACCATATCAATGCAGTATTTCAAAGGCATTAGCCTCTGCAAGTTATCACTTGGGTATATTAATATCCCACAGATACATTTTAATACAACCAAACTAGGAAAGGGCAGGTTCTTGGTTCTCAGTTCACTCTACCTGAAACCTTGATAGCACCCATCACATGTGTGGGTGGTTGACTATGATTATCAAGGACTAAGGTATAGATTCTGAGAAGGGGATGGGATGATGGTTGCTAGTTCTTAGTTTACCTGGAAAGTGGCATGCTTAGCTTCTTGTCTGTTTTTAAGAGATTTGGGACTGCTAGGTATGAACTTCCCAGACAATGTATGGATATTACCTGATCACCCATGTAGGGTGGGGAGGAAGAGAGCAGACTCATTGAAGGGGAGAAATTGTGTCTTCTGGCTATAATCTTGTGAAGCAGAGGCAGTACCGAATGCCCCAGTTTCTCCATTTGCTAAATGATACTCAGAACATTGTCTTCCTCTACGCTATAGGACTGGAGGAGAGGTGACTTTGAGAAGCTGTGTGGGAACTCTTTAGAAAGGCCTAGAACATCATCTGGTTTGGGAAGATGAAGGAGGGTCAGGGGCAGTCAGGCATTTGGGTGACAGGAGTTGAGTCCTCAAGGCCAGAGAAAGACCTATTTTTGTAGCTTTGTAGCAGCTCAGTGACTTGGTCCAGGTCTCCATAGACTCAGCCATCTAATTAAAGACAAACTATTTCCCATTGCATCATTGTCAAAGGAAGGCCAGGAGAATTGAGAATCACAGTACCGAGAGTAATGCTAAACCTAATATAAACAAACAAGAGTGTAACCCGTAACAGCAGCTACACTGTCCTGGGTTGGCTTCAGGGTCCAGATGGACTGCAGCTGCCACTGACCTTGGGATGACACTGTAGGGCATTGCAGAGAGTGTCCTTGCGGCTTCTGTGGGCCTCACATCTGTTCCTCTCTTCATGCCTACAAGGCTCCATCCAGGACCCTGGACATGTCCCAGGTATAAATGTGGTGCATGGGCTGCCTGCCTGGCAGGGGGAGGGTGGGGGGATGTCCATTGTGTCTTTTGCCTAGACATCCAGGCAAAATTCTGTGATGCTTAGATGCTTAGGTACCTGTCCCCAGAGGAACCAGCGGTAGAGGGAATAGGCACTAAGCCACTCATTTGAAAAGTCAGGGCATTTAAATGCTTCCCCCAGACTTAGAAAAGACCGGTAGTTTTATTTCATCATCCATTCTTGCCTTCCCACGTCTTCTTCCCTCCCTTGCTCCTGTCTTTGTTCCTCCCTCCTTCCAATCTATCTGCCTCCCCTCCCCTTCCCTCCTTCTCTCCCTTGGGTCTCCTTCCCTTCCCCCTTCTCTTCCTTTGAACTCCTAATGATGCCACCCAATGCTAGGTTTTTGGTACACAGAGATGAATGGGGCCCAGTGTCTGCCCTTGAGGAATTTTAATTGGATGTCTAAGTCTGTGGAGAATTATTAAAAGTCATTGACCTGCAGGAAAAAAAAATGGAGCTTTCCTCTATCTGATTTGGAGGCCTGTTCCCAAGGCTGCTCTTGAATTCATGCCCTCACGGTTTCCTGGGTTTCTTTATTCCACTTATTGGTACTGTAACAGAGTCCAGAGAGGAAGGAAAACAATAAACTAGGGGAGCTTGTTTGGAGGCTGGGAAGTTTAGGGACACAGCAGGAGTATCTGCTGAGGACCCAGTGAGAGTGTAATCGAGCAGGTGCGAGATCCAGAGAAGAAACTGAGGCAAATGTCCCTTTTGTCAGGAATCCACTCTCAAGATAGCTTATCTAGTCCCCTGATAATGACATTAACCCAATGGCCCAGTCACCTCTTCAAGCTCCCTCCTCCCACTAAGGTTATAATGCTATGGAATGGCCCCCATAGGCTCAGATATTTGAGTGTTTGGTTCCCAGTTGGTGGACTGTTTAGTAAGGACTAGGAGGTGTGTGGCTTTGTTTGAAGAGGTGTGTCACTAGGGATAAGCTTTCAGGTTTCCAAAGGCCATGACAGGCCCAGTGCCTCTCTCTATCGATGCCTCTTGCTTGTGGATCAGATGTAAGCTCTCAGCTACTGTTCCAGTGCCATGCCTGCCTGCCTGCCTCCACATTCCTGCCCTGATGGTCGTGGACTCACTTTGAGACTGTAAGCAAGCTCTCAGTTGGATGTTTCCTTTTATGAGTTGTCTTGGTCATGTTGTCTCTTCACAGCAATAGAAATGTGACTAAAACAAATGTCAATCAAATGTGAACAGTTTTAGAGGGAACTCTCAACTTACAGCCCTGAGGAAGACGGGGAAGAGGAGCGCAGTGACGGAGACTGTAGCTGCAGCCTCTCCAGTGGTTAATATTTAACAGCGCCTTGGCTAACAGGCCAGACAGCTGAGGTCTCCTAAGTCCATTGTGTGCCATGGGCCAGGCACTTTGTGCTCTGTGGTGACAGGGGTCATTCCGTCTGATGCTTGCTGACTTACGAGGAGAGTGGTGGCGTACAGTGACTCACCCAAAGTCACTCTCTACCACTGGCTCCTCAGGTCCCCTGAGACCTCAGACCCCACATCTGAGACACTGTGCTTATTTTTAGCCCGCCAATCTCTAATGACTCCTCCTCTGGGGCTTTCTGTCATTTTCGGTTCAGCCACCCAGATGAGTATCCCACACTGTTTTTTTTTTTTTTTTCCCTTCTCCTCAGCCTCACTGTACTAATGAGTCTGTTGTCTACAATACCAACATTTACTATTTGTATTGTGTTATTATTATGTAGCTTTTGGTCTTCTAGAACCCACACAAGGCTAGATGCTACTACATTCCTTTAAAAGACAGGAACCTGAGACCCACAGAGATGAGATGCTTGTCCTGGCCTTGCCTGTGGCTATAGAGATGTGATATGCACCCACATCATCTGACTCCTGCATGCCTGGACCTTCTGCCATGAAGGTGTGCTGCCCCATCCAGCCAAAGCTTGCTACAGGCAATTGGTTCTGAGGCATACCTAGGTAAGCGTCCCACTCAAGTCAATGTCATAATCTGGGGATCGATCTGGTTAGATGAGGTTGCAGAGGGGACTGATGTTACTTGTCAGCTGACCTTGAAGGAAAGAGACTGCTAGGTTCAGCATGATCACAAGGGATCCTTAAATGTGGGAGAGGAAGGCAGGAGAGTCAGTGTCAGAGAGAGACTTGAGGGGACTATGCTGGTGGCTTTGAGAATGACAGGCTAGCAAAGGAATGTGGTGGCAGGGAAATCCCTTCAGGCCTTTAGAGGGGGTTTTGGCTCTGCAGGGTCCTTGATTTTAGCTTAGTGGGCCCATTTTAATGGCTGAACTCTAGAATGGAAGACAATTGGTGTTGTCTGAAGACACTGTGTGATAATTTGATACATCAGCAGGAGGAAACCCATGCAAGTCTGTGGCCTCTCAGCTCAGGGCCTCATTCCTTCTCTCTTGAATTGTGGCTTTTACCTGTCTCCAATCTTTATATAGAGTCTGTTTTGTTTTTGTTTTTTTAATTCAGGCAAATATTGCTTGCACCCTAGCCCAGGAACTGACTGCTTGCCACCTCTATACCCATACAAATGCCAGCTCCTATACTTCTGGGCTTCCGTAGACCTTTTGCATGAGGAGCAGATTGGGTTTTACCTCTTTGAACACAGATGCTGCCGAGTCACTATGGCCTCAGCCGCTTCCTCTCTGCCTTCCAGATACAGCCACTCAAACGTCATGGGGATGTGGTGAGCATCTCAAACTTGGCGAACCTTCAGCTGGAGCTCTGCTTCCCCCGACACCCCTCAACCTGATCCTCCCTGAGGGTTAAGCCTAACTCTGGTAGTTGACTCTCATCTCTCATTCTCCCGCCTTCACACGCTGTCCCCATCGCCACTGTCCCCTGATGCTCACAACCACCCTCTGCTCTCGCACTGCTTTCCCACGACTTGGTCTGCACACAGCGGTCCAAGGACCTTTTAAAAACTAATATAAAACACATTTACAGAGAGCTTTCAAGAACAGTACAGTGAGTTTCTAGGCTTTTCTTGCCCAGTTTTGTATGATATGTTCAGCACAATTTAGAAACAAACACTGGGCCCTTACTCTTGACAAAAACTTCTCACTTTGCTTGGATTTCACAAGTTTGCCATCACCATCCATTCTGTTCCAGGATCCCACAATGTATTTAGTCATCATATTTCCTAGGCTCCTCTTGGCTTCAGCAGTTTCTCAGACTTTCCTTATTTGTAATGGCCTTCATTGTTTTTACAAGTGTTAGTGGGAGGTTTTGTTGGATGCCCTTCCATCTGAGTTTCTCTGGGGTTTTCTCACACTGGAGTTGTATCTTTTGTGGGAGGTGAAATAAAAGTCTCATGGCATCGTATCAAGGATACATACTGGCAGTGTGTGTTTTCACTGACGGTGTTGACCTTGGTCATTGGGCTGGGGTGCAGCCTGCCAGGTTCTCCTCTGCAAAGCAACCTGGTTCCTCTCCCTGTGGACGTTCTACACTTTCCAAGCAATTGGACAGGAACAGCCCTCTCAGAATGGATAACAGAGGAGGGAGCGGGACTCCACCTCCTGGAGCCCAGTGTAACTACCCATGAGAGATTGGTCTCCTTGCCTCCACTTAGTTACTTAATAATTCTTCACCGATCTGTGTCCATATCACCTCATTTTCTTTATATCTGGGTTGTAATCCACTACCGTGCTGTTTCTCTGTTGCTCAGGTTCTTCCATCTTTGGCTTTTGGGGTCTCCTTCAGGTAGGCCCCTCTGTCCCTTTGGCATGACTTTAGCTGCTAGTTTACATGTTTCTTCCTCCCTGACACTCAAAGGTGCTCTGGATTTAGCTGGTATTTCCTACTCAATCACTAGACACAGCTATGTCTTGGAGCTCAGAGGACTTTGCATAGAGAAATGGAACAATGGTGTGCTCATGGGTGCTGGGCCAAGGATCTTTTGAAAATGCAAGTGGAGACATCTCTTTTTCTCTTAGAGTAAGATATTCACTTCTGACCTGGTTCCCACCTCCCTGCAGCCACCTGAAGTCATAGACATTCCCATAAGGAGCTTTTCGACATACCTGGTAAATCCTCTCCAGGCTCTGGGTCTCAGTGACAGGTGACTGCATCTAACTCCATGAGAGCCACAGGTAAGGGCTTTGACTGCCTCATTCACCTCTGTCCAGCCCCCAGGAAAGCTGAGGTTCCTGATGGTGCTCGACTCCTCCTTATGGCGTGGACATCTGCCTTTAACCTTCATACTGACCCCTCACTCTCATTTCTGATGGAAAGTATGTCTCTCCCTAGAAAATGTAATTCTTCTTTGAAGTTCTAGCTCAGGGCTGGTCCCTCATGACCCGAAAACTGTCATTTCTGCTTTTGCAACTGTTGATCTTTGTGCACAGCTCTACGAATGTATTTAGCACATGGAGCTGTGGCTGGCTTTCAAATGTGACCGTCCTCACGGGTCGAGCTCTCTGGGGACTCAGGCTTTCACTCTCAAGTCTTAGCTCTTCATTTCCAGGCCAGTAAATACGTATGGATTCTAAGGCTCTCCTTGCACAGTCTGCAGTATCCTTCCCACAACCTTCCCGAGGCAAGGATGAGCCATTTCTAGCTCACACTAAGAGCTGTAAGTTGGTGGCTGAGGTTGCCTCCCATTTACTTTTTTCTTCCTTCCCTTTCTTTGGGAGAAAGAACCAGAGGTGGAAAGTTCATTTCTAGCGAAGCTTTCTGATATTTCACTGGCGGTAAAGGAGGTCCCTTCCTCCCCGGTCTTATCTTGAAATCTCCTTGATGTCTGTGTCTTCCCCCCCTCCTTTCCCACCTCTGAAGATCAATAATATTGTAGAAGTGAGAGATCAAAGTTCTTCAAGTGGTGGGCGAGCAGGGGTGGGTGTTGGGTGGAGGGTGCAAAGAGAGTTCCTAGTTAGCTCATCCTCTGTATGATGCTTCCAGAAGCTTCTGGGTGCTTAGTCACCGGTTTCCATCGTTCTCCCTCTCATTCTTCTTCCCACCCCTTTGTCTCTCCCCTCCTTCTTCCCCCCCATAAACAAAGCCACAGCCTCAAAAACATCTTGTAAAACACATTATAAAATGCTTCTAATAAATCCCTAACAGCCTTGGCCATAACTGGCTGAAGGGAAGGTGATTATGACACAGAAGTGTCAGGTTAGAACAACAAATTGGGCCACGCAAGCAGGGATTTATTCATCTTTGTAAGTGTGCTATAAAGGTCCACATAATTTCACAAATAAATATGAACATTTCCTAGCAAATGGCTCCTGGATTTAGAGCTCTGGGACCACAGGAAGGAGGACATTAGCATCGACGAGACAATTTCAGATATGGGGCAAATCAACCTAGGGGACGTCAATCAGGAAACACTCAACCCCATCGCCGTCCCTTCTCAAGTGTGGGGGGCCTTTTGGTCAGGACAGCCAGCGGGATGGGCTACTGTCATGTTCTCAGACCAGTGCTGAAGCCAGCTGGGGCTCTCAGGATAATCCCTGAGGCTTGAAGTGAGCACAAGAGACCAAAGAAGGCAAACTTTGATTCGGGTGGATGTAGGGGGTGTTGTCAGGGCCAGGGTAAACTGACCATATGGGAATTTGAGTGACAACCCTCTCAGTGTTCCCAGCACACCCTAGGATGCTGGGCTTCTGCTCTAGATGGCCGCCCCATCAGTCAGAAAGCAGAACCCCCGAACACTCTTTCATCCTGTGCTGTGTTAGCGGTGCAGAAATAGGGTGTGGGGAAGAAGAGAGGGTTCGGAGACAGTGGAAGTGATGAAAGTAATGTTTTTCAACTCTGGCTGCATTTGTTATGCTTTAAAAATTCCTTTTGATTTCTGGCCCCATTTCAGTCCACTGAATCAGAATTTCCAATGTGGGGTCCAGGCATCAGTACTGACAATGTTTAGGTGTGCGTATGTGCAGGTATGTATGGATACGTGTGTATGTGTGTACACAGAGGCCAACCTAGGGTATCGTTCCCCAGGCAGTATCTACCTTGTTTAATGAGACAGGATCTCTCATTAGCCAGGTGCTTGCCCCTTCAGCTAGGATGGCTGTCCGAAGAGGCCAGGGATGTCCTTCTTTCCTCCAGGGACAGGCCTGTTTCTACCTCCCCCACCCTAGGATTACAAGTATGTGTCACCACACTGAGTTTTTCTTTTTTAATGTGGGTTTTGGGGATCAAACTTAGGTCCTCACGTTTGTATGGAAAACACTTTTTTTTTTTTTTTTGGTCTGCGCCATTCACCCCAACTTGTGGTTCGGGTGTACATTTCACATATGATGTAGAGCACGGGTAGACCCATCACAGGCTGCTTCCTAACTATAATTTATTAGTGCTTCATAGGAGCTGCTGTGTAGCCCATCACTGTTTTTCTTGGTTGTCACCATCAACCTCCTGTCTCCCATCCTTAAACACCAAATCACATTGACGCAAACAAAACATATTGGTCACATCAGTCATGAGGCCACTAAGAACACCACTGACCCTTCTACCATCTGGTGGTTTTCTGTTGCAGACATGGCCTAAATAAGAAATAATGACCTGGATTTTCACACTGAAAATATTACAAATGGGGAAGGCTGTCCTAACAAACATTCTGCTCTAGAGAGAAGATAAAAAAAAATGTAATGAACTTGGGTAGAGCAGGGATGTCATCCGTCACTACTTCTTCATGCTTGATGTCTGGGTGATTGGCCTGGAGCCTACTTCTCATTTTATTGTTATCCAGCAGAGAAGGCCTGGCAGGATACACAGACCAAATATAAACCCTGTGTGTCCGTGTCTATTTGAAATTTTTTTTTGTGCATGGGATGAGATTTGGATTGTAGTTCTGGGGGATGGTGGCTGCTCCCTATATGGCCTGTCAAAGGGGATGGCTGGTGGGATAGAATGGATCGAAGTTCCTAAGAGAGGGCCCATGGCCTCCGTGGAAACCTGGTATCAGCTCATGCCCAGCTCCCGCCACGAGACTTGTTCATTGGTCCTTCCAGGTCACAGTTCTCTGAACTGTCACCTGGTGTCTGCAGTTCCAATTCAGCCTCTGGATGCCTGTGACAATAATGTCTTAATTACTCAGGACTCTCTTTTCTTGGCAAGCAGCATATATCCAGGCCTTATTTGTTGCTGGCATGCAGTTTTCTTTCATCAAAATGTGGGAAATACAAAAAGATTCAGAACTTGGTTCCTTGTTCTGTCTTACTTGATGATTCTCTGACCTGGAACAAGTCTCTTAACGCTGTGAATCTCAGTTTCTTTTTCTCTATTATGGGCGTAAAGGAATCATGGATTCACGAAGTCCATTTAACAGTCTACAGTGTCCATATTTGGCTCCATTGTATTTGCTATTTCTTTCTCTAAGTTTCATGTGACCAATGAGGTAATCTTATGTCTGATCTCGCCCCCATAGTCATACCAGTTCTAGTTACTGCTCTAAAACTGCTAGACGTTTCTTCTCCAGACTCCATCTAGGAACCGGAGGCATTCATCCTTCTGTGTAGATTATGAGGGTCTACCCCAGTCCACAGAGCACCTGCCTTGCTTCGGTACCGCCCAGACTTTGAGAACGACAGAACTTCTCTGTTCCCTTTTAAAGCCTCGTCTTCTCTCAGGGGCTAAGTTCTCATTCAATCTCTCAGGTTATGTCCAACTTTTCCAGGAGGGGAACCCAAGATTCAATAACTTGGAGTAGGAGAGAGAAGGAAGACTGGGGTTTCTGCAGAGATCCTTCATGGTCATCCTACCTCTGTAGGCCACCCCACCTCCACAGGCCACTCACCTCCACAGGCTACTTCACCTTTGAAGTCCACCCACCTCCATAGGCCACTCCACCTCCACAGGCCACCCCACCTCCATAGGCCACTCCACCTCCACAGGCCACCCCACCTCCACAGGCCACCCCACCTCCGCAGGCTACCTACCTCTCCAGGCCGCCCCACCTCCAAAGGCTGCCCACCTCCGAAGGCTGACTTACTTCTGCAGATCACACCTCACTCATTTTCTAAGACTCAGATCTAGCCCTGCAACCTCCAGAAGGATTGCTACCCATGATGTTTTCATGTTACTCCTTGGACTGAGGATCTTCTTTTGGTCCCTACATGTCCTCATCCATCCTGCTTTGTGCTCTGGGAGGGTCTATGGGTCCTTTGACCTTTGGATTCAGGTTGGGGTTTGTCAATGAAATGAAACAGCTTAGGATGGAGGTTGAGGTGGGAGGAGAGAGAGTTGGGAGATCTGCCTCCACTTGGGGTTCCTCAGGTCGCCACAGTTTTGTTAAGTGAACCTCTCTACATAGATGGTCTCGCTGGCTTCAGCTGGCTTCAGCGTATCTCTTCTAACTGGTCTCTTCAAACCAGGAGGAGCTGCATATTATCCCTCGTGCTTTCCCTAAGCCCTTCCCACATATTCTAAAATAGGACTCTCATTAAACTCTCCTCAATTATCCAGCTTGAGTACACCATCTGTTTCCTGCTGAGACCCCCAACTGATACGGCTTCTGATGGTGCAGTATCCAACTTAACACTTTAATGTGGACTGTTTGATTGTTTCACTTCGTCCTTCAGTTGTTTATCTCATGCTCATTGTGGTTAGGGTCTGAAGAGTAAGTGTGACTGTCAGCCGGCTCTCTTTGGAGTCCTCAAACTTGGCATCATGCTGGTTTCATGCTGTGTGTGAAGCAAATACTCACAAAGTTGCCCCACATGAAGACTGTCTCTTTCTTCTCTGTCCCTGCTAGAGTGTGGGCCGTCAGGTAATGCTGTCCCTGGAAGTCAGGCTCACACTCTGGACTGGGAGAGGCAAGGAGGTAGGGCCCTGTAGCTTAGGAGGAAGTTGAGGAGGTTTAAATCTGATATTCTGAGATTATTGGTTCAAGGACAATGTGAGGACATTGGCAGGACAGGAAGTAGCATTGTGCCTCCTGGTGAGCCGATGGGCAGAACTTGGAGGTGGAGAATCTAGTCCTAAACAAAGTATAGATACATGATCATGAACTCAAAGGTCACCTAAACAAAAGGGGACTTTCAGAATACACAGCTCTGTACCACATCTGTTATGGTAGACACTTTACCATATCATGATTATTGAGCAATAATTGAGTAAGTTATTGAAAGGTGACTGATGTCAGTTTGCATATGCTGAAGATATGAAATGGATATCAGATTTCAAAGCCAAGTCAGAAAAGAATAAAAATTTCTTATTCAAACATTTGTATTCACTATATGTTGAAAGGATAATGAGTTGTCTGTATTACATTCAATGATATATCTTAGATAAATTAATTTATTTTTCCTCTTGTAGTGTGGCTACTAGAAAATTTAAATTTATAACTATAGCTTGAATTGCGTGTCAAGTGGGCAGCATAGATGGACTTTAGCATTCTCATTTTGCAGATAAGGAGCCTCAGCTTAGAGTTGGGAGGAGAGTTGTCCAAAGTATCACACCTGGTGGAGATTTAGCTACACATTGTTTAAGTATATCAATTATTTTTCATGCCAAGGGCAGATCTCAATGGCCTGCTTCCAAAAGTTGATGCCAACAATTCAAATATAGCCTATGTTTGGGACCTTTGTATGAGTTTGGATTAGAGACTGGGGACTTTCTCCAAGGTAACTGATCCTTGCCACGTACCCATCTCTTTGGAGGCCCATCTGTGCTGTGGAGTTTTTATCTTATTTGGTGATAAGGATCCTTTCCATACATGACCTTGACCCGGGAAGCCCGGATTGGACATGGCAGGAGAGTCAAAAGTTAAGGTTTGGAGAGAGCCTTCCTCCCTTATCATAGTGGGTGTGACTTCTGCAGAGTCCTCCAAAGCTATATGACTCAGTAATGTCTGAATTGATTCTTCAAGTATGGTATAAGCAGATCATTTGTATCTAGGCCAAGAAAAGGAGAGGACATGGTTTCTGGGATCTTTATTCACAGTCTGGATCAAGATATCCTATTACCCACAGAATAACTTTAGAGCAATGGCTTATAGTACAGGTCATTCCCAAGGGGGTATCCCAGACTATAGTTGATAGGGTAGTTGTGGTTGTAAAGGTGGTATGGATTTGTGGGAAAAGAACCAAGATAAAGAACTCTTGACCAGTTAGAGTCTTGCTAACGAATTCAGTGATTTGGGCAGATTGTATTCACCATAGCCTCAGTGCCCTCATTTGCTTAAGGAGATGGTGCCTGCTATCTGGTCCTCACTCCTTGGTGTGGCTGGGCATAGTGAAAGTGTAACACTTGGCTCTGGAAAGGGTGCTGCCCAGGGCTGAGGTCTCAGTGAGAGGGGAAGGGAACAGAGGGAGCTCATGAAGGAGGCTGGCTATGCCATTTATCTTCCAAAAGGGATGTTCAGAGGGCAAAAGGGGATGCTATTAATATTAAAATTAGGACAAAGGATGAAGACCAAGAACAGTCTATGTAAAATAGGACACATTATCACTTAAGTGTGAACTGTATCTCCCTTTTCTTTTCTCAGGCCCTGCCTTCTTTCAGGCTGGTTGGTGGCACTGTTTGGTGAGGTTGTGGAACTTTGGGATACGGAACCTGGTGGGCAGAGACAGGTCACTGGGGGCAAGCCTTGCAGGCTACCTCTGCTTTGTATTTTAAGTTTGTTTCTGTGCTTCTTGGTTCAGCTGCCATGTGAGGGGTTCCACCACGCACCCTCCCTGCTGTGGACGGAGCCACTCACTCACGCAGTCTTGTTTTCCCTGCTGTGATGCACTGGACCATCTGGACCTGGAAGCTCTAAGATCTCATCCCTCCCGGGAGTTGTTTCGGTCAGATATTTGGTCCACAGGGATGTAAAAGTAAGCAGTGTAAGGTATGCAACCATCTTATCAGAGACAAAAGCGAGAGCCAAGATCGAGCTATTCTAGTCAATGAAACTTTGAGGTAGAGACAGAAGGCAGGAGAGGGGCCAAAGCAGAAAGGAAGGTTAGGAGAGGGCATGAAGCAGGAAGGCATATGTGAATACTGCTTCACACAGACGCAAGGCTACTAGGAGGATGTGGGCGAGTGCTGGCCAGGAGCTCTTGGTTAGCCATGTAGTCACTGATTAACCTTCCAAGGACATCATAAGTTGGAAGGGACAACATGGTAAGTGACCAGACACCACAGGTATATATCACTAGGACACCTTAGATGGTCGTTTTGTGGATGTTTCCCCAGCTGCTGAGGGATGAAAGCCCGCTGCTCAGAAACCACCAGAGAAAGGATAAAGATGCTTCATGTGTGCGGCCATAGTCTCCAGCCTCAGAGAAGAGTAGTTCAAACGGTGGAGACCTTGAGTGCCCCCAGGGCCTGCCTCCACCCAGAACAATGGTCTCTGTTGAGTTCCCTGGTAGGAAGCCCTCTGCCCAAGTCATGCACAGAAAGTCTTAGCAGAGGTGCCTCTGTGACCTCTAGCTAGGGAGGACAAAGGGCCAATTCTTCTTGCCTTGGGGCTGGAGTCGGAAGGACAGGACTGTGTCTTTGTCTGTGGAGAAACATGAGTGGCCTAGTGTTCCAGCCTTTGGCCTGCAGCAATCTCTGTTTCATCTGCTGACCTCACAGGGTCGTGCTTTAAGTCTCCTTTGGCCATGGTACAACTCTGGGGAGAGAGAGTCCTTTCTTCCCCCAACAGTGGCCCATGTGGGCCAGGCCTATTAGGAAAAACCATCATTCTGTCATTTGATGGTTCTTGGACAGAGCCTAACTGGATTTCTTGTCCCCCAGGGAAACACTACTTGTTGTAAGGGTAATCAAAATTTTAATCAGCTAGGGCATGATGTGCGCAGACACAGAAGTGAGTGTCCAGAAGGAAGACATGTCCATCCTCACAGGTCCATAGACACAGATGTCACTGTGATCAGGGCCACATAGAAAGCTCCACAGTGAATCAGGAGGCAGAAAGACCAAGGTGAAGGTAGGAAGAACTTTCATTGTGGTTGCTATGGGGAAGCCCACATGACAGGGGTGAGCAGGCTGGGGACTGGCCAGTATGAATGGTCAATCTCTGGACATAGAGCTCTTTTTAGGATTCTGATCCTGGGGTGATTAGGGCAAGTGACCAGTGGCTAGGAGTGAGTCATCAGCACTCCATAGAGGGCATAGTTCTAGGACTCAGTCTTCCTGGAAAGGGCAATGGTATGGCCCCATCACAGAAATCCCAAAATGTGGTTGTTCCCCATCTATTCCCAAGCTTCAGTAGAAAGTTACCACTCTGCTGTCATGACCTTTCACAGTACTTCTGTTGTTGTTTGAATTTGAAGCCAGTATCGACACCTACTTTGGGGAGTAGCCTCTCATTCTGGGGTCCCCATTGGAACTGTTCTCCTCTCCTTTAGGATCCTCTGTCTACACGCGGGTCTGTGACACACTCTGAATGAGTCATGTTTATGTCACCTCCTCCCAAGATTCGTCTCCTGAGGATTCTCCTTGTCGTGTTTCTCTCACGGTCTATGCCGCAGCCCGGCACGCAGAGCAGATACTGTAAGTATTGACAGGATGGTGGAATAGGAAGAAAACAGACCTTTTCAATACCTCCAGACTCAAGGGGTCCCAGCTGCTTGCTGTGTTGGTAACCCTATGGAGCAAATACCAGGGAATATGAAGTGTGGGGATCATGCAAGTCACTCATATTCACACAACTGACACCATAGGTGGTCTTCCCTGGCCACCAAAGGACTGCCCTGGAGGAATTTCAGTACATAGACCATGGGGAGCCCTTCAGGACCCGAACTTCATGTAATATGTGTATGTGGATTGTCCTCAGGGAAGAAAGTGAGTCAGACTTTGGAATTGCTCCCAACTCCGAATAGGTTAAAGCCATAGAACATATCGTCCTTGCCAAGGCTGTGCTGCATGAAGCTCGTGTCTACTTCCCATCTTGAGGCTGTGCCCAGCTGTGTGCCCACCGCCCTCATCAGGGTTCTGTCTCTGTGCTCTTCCTTCTCCCATAGTTGTGGATATTGGATCTCTTATAGGTTAGTCTCCTAATCTCCAGACCTAGTCCTGACCATAGGTTGGGAGCACTTGGAGATATCCTGTATTGTAAGCCTCACAGCAAAACCTGATTCTGATCCTGTCCCTTGTGTATCAGAAACAGACCCCCACATGACATCTTATGCCAAATGCCCCAGAGGACATAGTGAACATTGCGTGATTTAGATGAGGGGCTTTCTCAGTTCCTTGCCCTAACTACCTAACTACCCTGCCAGGTTGCCCTGGCCTAGAGTAGTTACTGAGAGAGTTTACAGACATTAAGGACAGGTCCCATCAATACTGCTGGTATTAGCAGCAGCAATAACAACAACACCAGTGACCACCATTTTCTCGAAAAGATTGCCAGCCACGGCCAGAGCCAATGCTGCCTTAGTTCACGTAGAAAGAAGGTAGATGCATTTATTGACTCATACATGAGCTAATGCGTTGTTTAGGGTTCTGCAGAGGAATAGAACTGGTAGAAGGACTATATATTGAAAGGGGACTCATTATA
Organism: Peromyscus aztecus; assembly: GCA_902168405.1. Lineage (NCBI taxonomy): Eukaryota > Metazoa > Chordata > Mammalia > Rodentia > Cricetidae > Peromyscus > Peromyscus aztecus. The sequence continues at coordinate 16,325 of CABHPQ010164555.1, read as the reverse complement.
TTAGTTTCCAGTCTAGGTTTTTTTTTTTTTCCAACTTGACACAACTAGAGTTCTCTGAGAAGTGGAAACCACAACTGAGAACAAATGTCTTTTATAAGATTGGCCTTTAGGCAAGTCTGTGGGACATTTTCTTAACTGGTGATTGATGTGGGAGGGACCAACCCATTGTGGGTGGTGCCACCCCAGGTTGGTCTAAGACAGCAGGCTGAGCAAGCCAGCCAGTAAGCAGCATTCCTCCATGGCCTGTGCTTGGGTTCCTGCTTTGAGTTCCTACCCTGACTTCCTTCAGTGACGGAGTGTGACCCTAGAGTTGTAAGAAGAAACAAACCTTTTCCTCCCTGAGTTGCTTTTGGTCATGGTGTTTATCACAGCAGTAGAAACGCTAAGACAATCAGCTTACATGATACAGTGCAGACAGTCCAATAGTGGTGGTCTCCACACTGGAGAGGCCGAGAAACGGGTAGCTTCTTAGTCTGCGAAGCTGGGCCTCTCACTGATCCCACATTGGTGCTAAAGACCTGGAGGACTCCTGGAGAGCCGCTGGTCTTTAGTCCACACTGGAACACTGTGGAAGCTGAATTCCAATATCAGTGAAGGAATGCAGCAGCAGCAGCAGGAGCAGCCGGAGCAGCAGCAGCAGCAGCAGCAGCAGCAGCAGCAGCAGGAGCAACAGCAGCAGCAGCAGCAGCAGCAGGAGCAGGAGCAGGAGCAGGAGTAGCAGCAGCAGCAGCAGCAGCAGCAGCAGCAGCAGCAGCAGGAGCAGCATAGATGAACTTGCTGGAGAGATACAAAAACAATGAAGCAGAAAAATCAAACCTTTTGCCTTGTATCTCTTTTTATCGGGGTTGCTCACATTTAGGGTGTGTCTTCCCATTTCAGATAACATGCTCCAGAAAGTCCCTCGTAGGTGTGCTCAGCAACTGTGTCTTAGTTGATCCCAGATCCAGTTAAACTGACAACCCAAATTAATTGTCACAGGTAGGTACTTTCAATTTCCCTACCTTCCTTTCAAAGGAAGAAACTAGGGCTCTGAGGATGAAGTTGCTTAGCTGGGGTCACATGGCTAGTAAGTGAGGGCCCAGAAGTTAACCTCAGGTGTGTCCTCTTCCCATGCTCATGTGTAGCCTCACACCATGTTGCACAGTGCTTAGCCATGAACTTGGTTTATAAACACCAATGTCTCAAGGACCTGAACTTCTAAATCCCTCCCCTTATCGGGTCCCACAGCACCCTGTCTTCTTCAATAAGATACTTGCCACACACATTTGCCATAGTTGATTTCTGGAGAGCGGGCTCTGTGAGGGCAAGATTTGGACCACTGGCTTTTATGGTAACCTCGGAGCCTGGCACAGAACAAAGGTGCAGAATGGATGGACTTAGAGGGCCACCCAGTGCTTGGGTCTCATCCAGTTCTGTTTTGAGATAGAATCTTGTACTTGATTTGTGCCAGACTGACAGTGTGACAAGTTCTGTCTGCTTCCTGTTTCCTGCCCTCTTATCCTGAGCCTAGAAGTGAAGGGAGGTTGGGATGACCTGGTAGGACTTGTCACAGGAAGCCTGTTCCCCTGATTTACTCTAGACTTCTAGGGGATATGATATCCCCCCTCTGGCTTTGACTTCTTTTCCCCATTCCCTGGGGACTCACACCCTAATGCTGATCAGGAAGGAAAGACCGAGTTTCACTGGAACAAACATGTCAGCAATTGGACAGGAACAGCTCCTTTACCCAGGAGTTCTGCCAGGCACAGCTGAGGTGGGTTGGCCTCCGCAACAACTGGGGCCTGCGGGGTCTCTGAGCTTGGCCTGGGTGCTTCTCCTAGTCCCCAGCCCCGAGAATCCTTGGTCCTGGTGGTCTTCTATTTCCAATTCAGCACAGGCATTGGGTGCGCAGAGGTCTCTGCCTCGCTTAAAGCATGGGTTTTAAAACACAAGCAGGGGCCTTCAACCTCCCGCTGCCATTGTCAGCTTTTAGAGCCGCGAGAGCAAACACTGGGAGCAAAAAACAAATTCCCAGCAATTCCCTGGCCTAAGAAGAATGAATTACCTAAAGCCAAGTTTAAACTGGGGTGCCGGGGTTGGTGAGATGGCTTAACTAAAGGCTCTTGCTGCCCAACTCGAGAACTTGAGTTTGATCTCCAGAATCCACACGGTGGAAGGAGAGAACCGACTCTTGCAAATTATTCTCCCACCTCCAAATGTGCACTGAAGCAATGTGCCAACACACACACACACACACACACACACACACACACACACACACACACACACACAAATAAATTACAAAAAAAAAATGGAGCCTCATGGAGAGTCAGGACATACGGACACTTGGAGAAGTGGCTGAGGGGAACCAGTGCTGGGGACAGTCAGAAATTCATGCAGCAAGTGGACCTGGATGGAGTCCCGAGTGAAGCTGAACTAATTGCAATGGTTTTGAAGCTGTTTTGCAAATCTGGGTATGCCGGGAGTGGTTTGAGTCTTCAAAGAACAGCAGGCACTTGATATAGAACCAGACTGGTCCCACCGCTCTCCCTGTGGCCACACCCCCACCCTCCAGAAATCCCTGCTTCTGTTGGGCTCACATTAATCAATTAACCCACCAGGTAATTGCTCATGTGCCTTTCTTTCATGCATTGCCCCCTCCAAGGGGAAACTTCCACTTTCACTGGAGAGGCACAGTGACAGGCATGCGTGCCCCTCGATAGGCAGCAAGTACGTTGTGATGTATGTTGGGCTGGCGCCGCGAGGTACTGATGGAGTGGTAGACAATGTGAGGGGCTGGAGGAGGGACCATTAGGGGCTACAGTCATGGAAAGGGCCGTGCAGAGGGTCTGTAGGATGTGGCCCTGCAATTGGTAGAGGAAATGATCCCTGTGTGCCTGCTGCCAAGGCCACCTTCAGTCCACCCAGTTTGTGAGTGTGATTTTACTGCTACAGCTGTGGATGCAGCCCTGCTACACTGCAGGCCTCCCTGATGGAGGTCTACTGACTAGAGATAGCAGTGACAGAAGGAAGAGTGTCCTTCCTTCCTTCCTTCCTTCCTTCCTTCCTTCCTTCCTTCCTTCCCCCACCCTTCTTCCTTTATTCCTCATATGCCAGATATCCCAACCATTAACAAAAGGCATGTAACTTTGCCCTCATAGAGCCTGCAGCCATTTCTGTGTCCAACTCTGGTCTTTGGTTTCTCATTAGTGAAATTAATCTAAAGCTTCCAAACATGGTAGAGCTTCAGTTGTAATCCTGACTGGTCGCAACTGCGGAGGGAAAGCTGTGAGCTTGCCCTGTTCTGGACACACACACAGACACACACACACACACACACACACACACACACACACACACAGCCACTCACAGGTAACAGGGGACATCAGCATCCTCAGTTACTTGTGGGTAACCCACATGTCCCCAAGTCCCAGCTGGATTCTGCCAGGTGGGTCTCCTAGGAAGCTCCAGCTACATACACACACATACCTACATCCTGATGTTCTACACTCTGTGTAGTGGCTGGTTTTATGTGTCAACATGACACAAGCTAGAGTCATCAGAGAGAAAGGAGCCTCAATTGAGGAAATGTTTTCATGAGATCCAGCTGTAAGGCATTTTCTCAGTTGCTGACCAATGGGGGAGGGCCCAGCCCATGGTGGGTGGTGCCATCCCTGGGCTGGTGGTCCTGGGTTCTATAAGAAAGCAAGCTGAGCAATCCAAGGGGAAGTAAGCCAGTAGGCAGCTCCCCTCTATGGCCTCTGCATCAGCTCCTGCCTCCTTGTTCCAGTCCTGCTTGAGTTCCTATTCTGACTTCCTCTAATGATGGACTGTGATGTAGAAGTGTAAGCCAAATAAACCCTTTCCTCCCAACTTGCTTTTGGTCATGGTGTTTCGTTGCATCAATAGAAACCCTGACTAAGACAAATAGGTGCCATTGTAGTGAGGTATTGCTGTGACAGATCTGACCATGTTTTTTGGAGGATTGTGGAAGGACTTTGGAACTTGGGGCTAGAAAAGCCATTGAGTGTTAAAAAGCTCAGTGAGCTGTTCTGTGGAGCTTGGGAGATAAGAATGTTGAGAGCAGTGCAGAAGATGGAGGCCTGACTTGTGAAGTTTCAGAGGGAAGTTTAAAGACTCCATCAGGGCCATTTGTTATTTTGAATTAAGATTCTGTGGTTCTGGTTCTGGCTGGGCTGAAGAATCTGTTGTGATTAACAACATACCAGAACTACTAAAGTGAAACCTTTACATTACTGGGACAATTGATGCTGGTCAGTTGGAGCTAAGAAATTAGCGGTGACTAAGAAGAGACCAGCATCATTGAGGTGAAATCTCCTGGAAAGTGTTTCCTGAAAGCACAGTGAAGTTGTGCCTCATGCTGGTGGCCAGACTTGGTAATTTGTAATTGTCACCAAGGTGGTACTGGTTTTGAAGGCATGAAGGAGTCATGCAGAGAAGTTGAGGCTTGGCACCATGAAGAGAGCCTATGAGAGGCTATTAGTGAAAGTGCAGCCCAGTTGCAGAAAAAGACCCCAGCATTTTAGAGATGCCAGTGCCATGGGAAGACCATTAAGAACAGGAGCAGCAGTGGAGTGGAGCCAGTCAGAGCCTAGAAGACAAGCTATGTGTGCTCCAGAGGGCAGAGCCAGAGAAGTGACCCAAGCCCTTTGGAGGAGTCTAGAAAATTGTGAGTAAATCCCAGATAATTGAACTTTGAGTTATTTATACTGGTGGAGTTTGGTTTTGCTTGGTTCAGATTATGACGGTGCCCCGGTTCTTCCCTCTTGAAGAAGGTATTTATTTTAATTTTGATGTTTAAAGGAGCCCACAGATGAAAAACTTGAACTTTTAAAAGATATTGGATATTTTAAAGAGACTAAAATTTTAATGTGTTTGATTTTGTGAAGACTGTGGGACTTATAAAATTATTTATGATTTTAATGTGAGATCCTGGGGATGAGTAAGAAAGGAAGAGTTGTGGCTTAACAGTGGTATATTTGTGTTGTCAGGGTGACAAGGGGTCAGTTGTACTGACTGGTTTTGTGTGTCCGCTTGACACAAGCTAGAGTCATCAAAGAGGAAGGAGCCTCAGTTTGAGGAAATGCTTCGATGAGATCCAGCTGTAAGACATTTTCTCAATTAGTGATCAGTGGGGGAGGGCCCAGCCCATGGTGGGTGGTTCCATCCCTGGGCTAGTGGTCCTGGGTTCTATAAGAAAGCAGGCTGAGCAAGCCATGGGAAGCAAGCCAGTAAGCAGCTCCCCTCCATAGCCTCTGCATCAGCTCCTGCCTCCTGGTTCCAGTCCTGCTTGAGTTCCTGTTCTGACTTCCTCCAATGGTGGGCTGTGATGTGGAAGTGTAAGCCAAATAAACCCTTTCCTCCCAACTTGTTTTTGGTCACGGTGTTTCGTTGCAGCAATAGAAACCCCGACTAAGACACCCCATCATATATTGCCTGTGGGTGACAGGAAGGCTCGTGTCACCTGGGTGTAGAGAACCTACTTCAGTAGTGGTTTCCTTTGGCTGGAACTAAACACTGAAACAGTTATTGTTTAATTTCCAGGGAAAGGAGTACCGGAGAGACACGGTGTGACCTTTCCTGCGTCTGTATCTATAGATAGAGATATACAGACATTGGAATTTATTTCCCCAGGGAGACAAGTGGCACTGTGCTGCCAGCTGGGCTTGTGTTTGGAGCTGTGTTTGTGTACAGTGTTATGTGTAATTTATTTCCCCAGGGAAGATCAGCTAAGATGGCGCATCTGATTTCTAGTAACGGCTTTTTAAAAATAAGCCAAACTACCCTCCACAGTGGAAGAAAATTGTCTCCTGCAGCCAGCTTCCTTATTTGACTGATTACTTTGAGCTTCACAGTGACACTACAGAGGACTGGGACTGGTGGTCCCCACACTCCACCACCCCTCCTAACTCACCTGTCTCCAGCCTTCTTTCTATTGTTTTCCTGACTAGGGGTCGGTGGGATGGGGCTGCTGCTGGCCAAGGTCAAGGACATCCATAGTTGGATTGGCTGTTTTCTCTCTACCTTCTGCTAGGAGGCTTGGGAAAGCCTTAAGTTTGGTTGCTCTGCCTAGAACTGGCTTTGACCCACTGTTCTCTGAGGGAAGGAATGTTTAACCTCTTACCCCCAACCCTACTTTCCCAAGCAAGATCTATTCAATGAGAGTGTCTTTGGAACCCACAGTAATACATAAGGGCCATGTCTCTGGTCCTTGCCCAGACCAGATAACTGGGAGCCTAGAAACTATGGATGGCTTACTTTAATTTGATAAATGCAGTAGGTACCAGTGTCTACCAGTTCCAGTTGCTATAACAACCATATATTTTATTTGTGGTCACTACTTCCGATTTTCCTTTATTTGTACACTTTGTACACACACACACACACACACACACACACACACACATTCTTTGTCTAGGTGTGAGTGTGAGGTTTATCCTCCCCCAGGGCCTTCTCTTTGGTTTCTTCTACTTGGGTGATTCACTTTTTCTTCCCTTCACTGCCTTTAGGATCTCTCTGTATGATTGGGTCTAGAGTAGAAATACTCTCTCCCCTAATTGGAACTGTGAGCCTTGAGTTCCCAAGGGCACCCCCAGTTGCTTCAGGAATATGTGAGCTTGTGACTAAGTGGTATGATTTCAGGGTTTGCTAAAAAACCATGAACACTAAACACCTGCCCAATCCAGGTGTCATGGCACCCTGAACTCCCTCACAAGAAACTGCCCATACTCTTTGAAAACATTTATTACTTTTACATCAAAAAACAAATTTATGTATTCATGTATAATACCATATTTGATGCATGTATATTTTGTGAAATGATTAAATCAAGCTAATTTATCATCTCATACACATAATATCTGAAGTCTGCCATCTCAGCAGTTCTCAAGCATGCATTGCATATTAATTATAGCCCTTATGCTGTGATAGTCTCCAGATCATAACCCTCATAACCCTCCTGTTTAATGGAAGCTCTATACTCTTGGACCAACATTCTCTCCTTCTCATACCCCCTTTCCAGGCCCTATTAATTATTCACTATTCTATTGTATGGCTTTTTGTAAGTGGCTTATTTCACTTAGTGTAATGTCCTTCAGTCTAATTAATGTTGTTGCAAATGATATGATCTCGTTCTTTGTAAGAAAGAATACTATTCCACTTTGGTGTGTGTGTGTGTGTGTGTGTGTGTGTGTGTGTGTGTGTGTGTGTGTGTATACATACGTAAATACACTCACACATATTACATGGTTCACAATAATATAAAAATCATAACACTTAGGTTGACTGTTTCTTGTCCATTGTGAATAATGGACATGGAATATAGAGGTTCTTTGATATACTGATTCTATTTCTTTTAGATGTTCTTGTTGGAGATGATTGGTTCTTATGTTAGTTATATTTTGTAACTTTTTAAAAGAATCACTACACTGTTCTACAATATTGGTTATACTAATTAACATTTTCTTTTCATCTCAAGTCCTCATTGATGCCTGTTATTAGTATTAATTTTTAAATAATAGCTACTCTAAAAGGTATGAGATAATATCTTACTGTAGTTTAAATTTGCATTTCCTTTGCTGATGCAAGAAGATTTTGAATTTGAAGCCAACCTAGGCTACACAATGAGACCTTGTCTTAAAAACCAAAACAAGAGACTAGAGAAGAATTCAGTTGGTAAAACGTTCTTGCAAACATTAGCACCTGAGCTTAATCCCTAGACCCCACATTTAAAAAAAAAGAAAGAAAGAAAAAGGAAAAAGCTAAACATACAGGCTGGGGAAGCTGAGACAGACAACTCTCTAGAACCCACTGGTCAGCCAGCCTTGCCTAGTGAGTTCTGGGCAGTGAAAGCTTCAAAATGCAAGGTGGATGGCACCTGAGGAATGACATCTGAGGTTGTCCTCTGGCCTCCACACACATGCACACATCTGTGAGCATACATGCCCCCATGCACCTGCTTATATATGAAAGCAGACACACAGACACACACAGACACAGACACACACAGACACAGACACACACAGACACAGACATACACAGACACAGACATACACATACACAGACACACACAGACACAGACACACACAGACACACAGACACAGACACACAGACACAGACACACACACAGACACACACACACAGACACACACACATACACGACACACAGACACAGACACACACACAGACACACACACAGACACACACGCGAGACACACACACGACACACAGACACAGACACACACATAGACACACACACACACACACACACTCTTTCTCAAAACAAAAAAATCCATAAAACAAGTAAACAATTTCAGCTCAATCAACCAGACTAAAAAGCCAATTTATTTCTTGCTGTTGAGTTGTTTGAGTTCCTTATGTATTTGTGTATCAACAGCTTATCAGATGTATGTTTAGCAAACTCCCAACATGTAAATTGTCTCTCTCCTCAATCTGCCGTGCAGAGGCTGTTTGGTTTGATATTATCCCATTCTTCTATACATGTTTTTATTGCCTGTGCTTTTGGGAGCATTCCAAAATATCTTTGCCAAGACCAATGTCAAGGAGCTTTTCCCCATATGTTTTCTTCCAGTAGTTGTTCATTTACTGTTCTTACATTTAAGTCTTTAACCATTCTTATCTACGATGCGGTAGAATTTCCTCGTACTGCCTGTGGATATCCAGTTCTCCAACACCATTTGTGGGAAAGACTCTCATTTCCCTGTTGTGTGATCTTAGCATCTTTCTCAAAGACCAGTTGGCTGTAGACTTGAGGTTTATTGTCTCTTTATGCCAGCACCATGCTGTTTTAATAGCTTTGTAGCATCTTTTGAAACTAGGTAGAGCAATGTTTCCAGTTTTGTTCTTTTCATTCAGGATACAGCTTTGGATAGTTGTGAGCCCTTGTTAGTCAATGCAAATTTTAGGTTTTTTTTCTATTTCTATGAGAATTTTCATAGAGATTTCATTGAATCTATAAATTGCTTTGGGTAGCATGGGCATTTTTATGCTATTAATTTTTCCAATCTTTGAACATGGGATAATTTTCCATTTATTCCAGCCTTCTACAATTTCTTTCATCCTTTTTTATAAAACAGTTTTGAGTGTACAAATTTTCTTAAGGCTTTGTAGTTCTTCCTGAACTATAACTCTGTGTATCTCAGAACAACTTCAAACTTGTAATTCCTCTGCCTTGGTCTTCTGAGTGTGGGATTGTATGACTGTACCAACATGCCTGGAGTGTGTACATATCTTTTAAGTTCTTAGTTAAATTTATCATCTAAGTAATTTTTTAATTTTTAAAATTTATTTTACATACCAAACCACAGTTTCCCCTTCCTCTTCTCCTCCCATCCCCTCCCCTCTCCTCCCTTCTACCCTCTCCATCTATTCCTCAGAGAGGATAGGGCCTCTCATGGGAATCAACAATGCATGTTGAGGCAAGACTAAACTCCTCCCCCTGCATCAAGGCTGGGAGAGGCATCCCACCATAGGGAATAGGTTCCAAAAAGCTAGCTCATGCACCAGGGATAGTGGAGGGGCATCTAGGTTGTTTGCAGGTTCATCTAAGTATTTTTAAAACTATTATAATAGGTTGTTTTTTAAATTCTTTTTTAATAGTTCATTGTTTATAAAACACAATTGATTTTTTTAAAGGTTGATTTCTTCATATCCTACAAGTGTACTAAATTTGTTATTTTTTTCTGCTTCATTATTGGTTTTTTTTTTTTTAGAAAAAGATTTTTGAGTGTGTGTGTATGTGTGTGTGTGTGTGTGTGTGTGTGTGTGTGTGTGTGTGTGTACGCGCGCGCACGCGCTCACCCATAAGGTATAGGGTGCTCTTGGAGGCCAGAAGAGGGCACTGGATTTATGGAACTGGAGTTATAAGCAGTTATGATTGACTGTGTGGGTGCTGGGAACTGCACTCTGGTTTTCTGTGGTAGCAAAAAATGCTCATACCTGCTGAACCCTATCTCCAGCTATTATTCTTAACAGGTTTTCTCAGCATGGACTCTTTGAAGTTTTCTGTATGTAAAATCATGTAATCTGCAAACCAAGTGATTTGGCTTGTTTCTTTCCTAGTTGGATATTGGAGACCATTGCTTAGTTAACCAGTCATGCATTTATTGTTTTTCTTGCTTAACTGCTTTGGATGGGATTTCAAGGGTGAAATCCCATCCAAAGTGATGGGTATAGGATCTGCTCCCCTAAGGAAGGGCTAGTGCTTTTGGGAGAGATCAGCTATTCCAAAGCTCTTGTGTAGGAAATAGTGATTGGCTTGGTGCGTTCTGCTGGTTTTGGGGAAAAGACCAACAAGCACCTGGGTCCTGGAGGGAGCCAAAGGCGCAGGAAAGGAGCAGGGCCAGAGGACCGTTCCTGAGTTTATGATGTCGGTGCATTCTTTTGTTGAGGAAGAGTCTCCTCCATTGACCTGTTCCATGAATCATGAACGGCAGCAGGAAAGTCACATAGCTGGACCCTGACTATTCTGTGGGCTTGGAGTAGGGTGTTAGCTTCCCTAGGTTTCTTCAGCCTTTCTGAGCGAGGAGGACCTACATGTCAGTGACAAAGGACGCCTCCCTGGGGGCTGATGAGGAATGATGAGACACAGTCTTTTGCAATTGGATTTGTCCTATAACCTGAAAGGAGAGAGAATCTAGAAATTGCTTCCACTAGGGGCAGATAGGTGATCTTGGGAGGAGCATAGAATTTGGGCTGTGTAGAGTCCAAGAAGGTAAGGTCATAAGGGAGCTGGGGAAATGGATTTAGTCTTTTTTTTTTCCTCCAAATTTAGTCCTGAGCTAAGAACCTCATTGAGAACAGGTCATTTGTTTGTAAAATGGCCCCAAACAGTACCAAGGCAGGACATGAAAGCAAACAATAAAGGATATGCTGTTAAGCAGGTGACATCTGTGCTAAACTGACCCTTAGTGCTGCTGGGGAACTCTGTGGGCATTGAACACACTGGCAAATTATCCCACCCAGAGAAAGAGATGCACCCTCCCATCACCTGTCTACTCTCGACTTCTGGCTGCTTGTAGGTGCCTCACTTCCCCAACACTTCTGGGGAGTGCAAGGTGAAGATTTACAGGTGCTGTGGGTGCAAGGGCTGGAACAGTGAAGGATCAGGGGATGTGGTTGGTGAATCAACAGTGAAGCTATATCCTCACTGTTGCTTGAAAACAGCAACTTATTTTTTATTTTGGACAAAAAAAAAAAAGACAATGGGAAGGTCAGTGAGGCAAATCAAAGTGTTTGCTGTTGCATTTGAACCCGGGGTTTCAATTGATATGTTTCATATTCTTCCACCAACAATTCCAAACTGTCCTCATGGTCAGCCAACATTTCTGCTCCACTTTGCTTGTCTGGTGGGAGAAACTAAGCATTATCCTCCAGGGCTGAGTTCCTACTCTGCCTTTGCGGGCCACTGGTTGAGATGCTTGCCCATTCTGAGTTACCACGGAGCCCAGAAGCACAACACAGCGCCCCCAGGAAACTGCTCAGGTGTCACCATGCTCTTCTGCTCGTTTGATGTAGTAGAAACCCTGCTTATGGCAGTGTTAACCTCCTTCCCTCTTTCTTTCTGGGTCTGCTGGTTCACCAGCACGTGAAGGCCCCAGATCCATAAGATCACTTTCACATTGATGGAGGAGCTTTTCCTCTGTGCCCTGTTGGAGGTATCCCCGTGCTCTGCACTCAGACTCATCAGATACCAAAGTCCAGAGACAGGAGACACCCCGCCTTCAAGTGATTCAGGGAGTGGAGGTGAGAAGGGCAGCCTCTTCTGCCAGCCCTGGGTTTTCAGACCTATGTATTTTAGTTCTTGAGAATGCAATATCACAAAGTAACCATTAGTGCACACGTGTGTTGTATCTTTTTCTTTATTTAAATTTTTTATTCATTTGACATACCAACCACAGATCCCCTCTCATCCTTCCCCCCACTCCCCCCACCCACCCCTCATCTCCTCTTCCAAAAGGTTAAGTTCTTCCATGGGGAGATAGCAAAGCCTAGCACATTCAGTTGAGGCAGGACCAAGCTCCTTCCCCCTGCATCAAGGGTGAGCAAAGTGTCTGACCAGAGGTAATGGGCTCTAGAAAGCCAGCTTATGTACAAGAGGTAGATCTTGATCACACTGCCAGGGGCCCCTCACATGTTCCCAGCTGTGTGTTATATCTTGATCGGCACCCAGCGTTGTAAGCATCATGACCAAGCTGGTGCTTAGATGAAACTTCAAGAAGTTGTTGTAAAATTCAAAAACACCAAGTTATAAGAAGTAGGCACATGGCAGAATGCTGGGTCCTGTGGTCCTGAACCCTCTGTTACACCTCTTTTTATAAGATGGATCTTTTTAGGCTACCGTGATACATTCAGGATCAAAAAACAGAAAATTGCATGTTCTATAGCCTTTGGATGGTAGTTCTGTCAAGATACTATGGTCCAAAAAGGCAATGCCACTCCCAGACTTTGTGTCAATAGACTAGACGTAAACACATCTAGAGTGGTAGGATTATAATACCATTAACTAGGCTTGAAGTGGGTGCTTGTTTTATAGCCTGTTGAGAGTTAAGCATTGGGTCAAAGGGACCATTTACATTCCTGTAAGTAGCTAGATCTGCTTTACTAAGAAAAAGCCCACTGGCAATCTCTGCCTGCCATGTTGGCTCTATCTACTGATGGGCCAAAGTCAGAAGCTGGTGACTTAGAATCCTTCTGTTGTCCAACACTTCTGTGAGATGTTTTCTGTGACCATTGAGAATGATCCACATATTGTCCTCATATTCCATTGTTGCTTCTTTCAAGCTTTTGGTTATAACCAACTAAGAATTTACTATTGTCTATGAATATGTGAATGTAACTTCAGGCTCCTCCTCTGATCAGATCATATTGATAGACAGTTGAAGAGATCGAGGCTCTCTCCACAGGGAGAATTTCCCTTCTCTGCTGATTCTCAGGCCTGCCCCTGTCTCAGTCTGTAGGGAGACAGTTGTTCATTTTAGTACATGGAGTTGACTTATTTGGCCCAGGTACAGGGGTTTCCTTCTCCCTCAGCTGATAAAGGGGGACTCACTACAGGTATAAGCTGAGATACACACTATGGCTTGTTTGTATTTTCTGGACTTGCCTGTGCCTAATTCCAAATTTGCCACTGATATCAGATAATAGAATGCTCCAGCGTTCATGTAACTTATGGTTTGGTGGGTCTTAACTACTCAGATTGTGATGAACATCTCTATCATTCCTTGATGGCCTGTGCTTGGTCTCTGCTAAGACCCAGTGGAAGGCTTAAAGCTGCTTCTTTAACAATCTTTTCCAACCCATAGACAGTATAGACTTGCTCCAGAATCCTAGGGATTTGTTTTGCAATTTCCTCCTTGAAGTTTAGCAGAGACTCCACACAACACTGCCATCTGCCCCAGACATTGCTAACCATCATAGAACATTCCTGGTCTTGTGGTACTACATATGAGGTCTTTTTCTTAAAGGAGAGATAGTCAAGTTTTTGTTAGTCATTTTTCTGTCCAGACAACAAAAGGTCTGAGGGCAGGACTTAAAGGGAAGAGATTTATTCAGTTCATAGTTGTAGAGGTTCGGGGACATGGAACTAGCCTCATCTTGATGTTGGTGATGATCTTACAGGAGTTAACACCACAATAGTGGGAGCAAGTGCAAGAGGGATCCATGTTCTGCAAGACAGGAAACCAAGGAAAATGAGAGGGACCACCCCAGGCAACCAGTATCAATGACATAAGAACCTCTCACTAGACTTAAATGTCTTAAAGATGTCACCATTTACTAACATTGCTATGCTGAGGTCCAAGCTTTCAACACACGAAGTCTTAGAGATATGCTTAAACCAGATCCAAACTACAGTAAGGTCTAATGATTTCTCCTTTACCTTGGAGAAAAAATAACCTCAATGTGTCCCTGATCAATGAACCTTTACAAACTGTGTGATGTGACAGGCTCTGAGTCTTTGTAGGGCTTATCTCCCATCCCAGGTACACGTATCTTACCGGGGTTTCTCAGTGTTGCCCCTTCCTGTTCACCAGTTATATTATGATGATGCTATCAGCATAATGGACCAGTCTGATATGTGTGTAAAGTCAGAGAATAGAGCTAGCTGCCTAGTGACAGAGAGCAGAAGAGTTAAACAGATCAGGGACTATCATTCACATGTCGAGCTATGCATTGCAAGTGAGCTTGTTCTGATTCTTCCAAAAGAATGCATTCACCAGACTGAAATCTGGATACTAAGAGGGTGTGGAACTGTGTCTCCCGAATAGATCTGGCAGTACAGTTGTGACTGAAACACCAGTGGGTTCCTAGTCCACTGTCATCTGCTATGAGCCATGTGATTTTTTTAAACACACACACACACACACACACACACACACACACACACACACACACA